>ML374658.1:0-37974 GCA_005239525.1 Nicotiana knightiana | reverse complement strand
CGTGGGATCGACTTTGGGCTTAATACCCCAGATTTATATTTGCAACGCCCGTTTAGTCTTTATAGAAGGCATATTGAGCGTGATCAGGACTGCAGGCCGAGACCTGAGACTTTACCCTGTATTGCATTGTACAACTATCTACTGATTTATATGCTGTGCAGAACTGAGATTTACTACTTCGTTCTTTCCTGTTCACTTTATTTCCTATTAATTATTACTGTTTTTACTTATTTGTTAATTATCTGTTTATTTTTGCAAACTCAGTAGATCCGTAACCTGACCTTTCACTACTTGATTGGGGTTAGGCTTGGCACTTACCGGGTACCGAATGTGGAGTACTCATGCCCTTCTGCACATGTTTTCTCATGTGCAGACCCAGGTTCCAGCGCACCGTTCCGGAGTCAGTAGAGAAGCAGATCTTCGGGAGACTTTGATGTATTTCTGCAGCGTCCGCAGAGCTTCTGAGTCCCTCCTCCTACCTTAGCATAGTTATAGTTCGTATCTGAGACTACACTTTCATTTCATGTTTGTATATTGAACCATAGTGTTTAGCTTGTGATGTTGGTGACATTCCGGGTTTTGGGAAGTACAAACTGTATATATTGAGTAGCAACCTTATGTCTAGTTGATATCCTTTTTGTCTTTATTTTATTGATTAGGTTGTTTTCCGCATATTTCAAGGCTTACCTAGTCATAGAGACTAGGTGCCATCACGATACCTTTCGGAGGGTAAATTGGGTCGTGACAACAGTCTAGGCAGAAGAGTTATGCGGACCGGAAGGTCCGAGATGTGTCTTTCATGGTTGGGGAGAAGTTGTTGCTGAAGATGTCACCCATGAAGGATGTTATGAGGTTCGGGAAGAGGGGAAAGCTGAGTCCCAGGCTCATTGGTCCATTTGAGGTGCTTCAGAGGATTGGGGAGGTAGTTTATAGACTTGCCTTGCCTCCCATTTTATCGAGTATTCATCCGTTGTTCCATGTTTCGATGCTACGGAAGTATGTTGGTGACCCGTCCCATGTTTTGGACTTCAGCATGGTTCAGCTCGAGGGTGATATGTCATATGAGGTAGAGACAGTGCCTATTTTGGGTCGTCAGGTCAGAAAGCTGAGGTCTAAGGATATAGCTTAAGTGAAGGTTCAGTGGAGAGGGCAGCCGATGGAAGATGCCACCTGGGAGACCGAGCGGGAGATGCGGAGGAGACATCCTCACTTATTCGAGGGTCCAGGTATGTTTCTTGACCCGTTCAAGGACAAACGTTTGTTTGAGAGGTGGAGGATATAACGACACGGCCGGTCGTTCCGTGAGATTATCCATGTTTTCCTTGTTTCTACTTTATCATATGTTGCTTAGCCTGTTTATGTTGTGTTGGGTCAGTTGGTTCGGGTTCGGAGTGGTCGTGGTGAGAACTGAGACACTTAGTCTTTTAAATTAGCTTAATAGTCGAAAAAGTCAACTAGGAGTTGACTTATTGGTAAACGACCTCGGAATGTGGATTTTATGGCTCGGATAGCTTTGTTAGGTGATTTGGGACTTAGCAGTGTGTTCGGAATGAATTTTTGATGACCGGTCTAGAATTAGGCTTGAATTGGCGAAAGTTAGTTTTTGGCGATTTCCGGTCGACAGTGGAAAATAGGCTATCGGGGTCAGAATGGAATTCTGGAAGTTGAAGCAGGTTCGTAATGTCATTTTGGATATGTGTGCAAATTTTCAGGTCAATCGGATGTGTTTTGGTTGGTTTCGGCATCATTGGCGAAATTTAGAAGTTTCAAAGTTCATAGGCTTGAATTTGATGTAATTTTTGTGTTTTTGCGTTGTTTTTGGTGTTTCGAAGGCTCGACTAACTATGAATGATGTTAGGGGGTGGGTTGGTAGGATTGGTTGAGGTCCTGAGGGCCTCGAGTGTGTTTCGGATGCTCAAACGGGCATTTTGGTATTTGGAAGATTGTTGGTTTTCTGATGTTTTAGCAACAGTGGTTTCTTCACTGTGATCGTGTGAGTTCACCCACAATCGCGTAGGGTAAAGTTTGGGGCAGGAAGATTTGTTCTATGCGATCGCGTAAGATGGTTTGCGATCGCATAGGTTGGTCAGTCAGAGCAGTGCGGTCGCGTGGTTAATGGTGCGATCGCGTAGAAGAAAAAGGGGGCGCGTGAGGTTGTTACAATTCTTCTTCGCGATCGCGTGAATGGGTACACGATCGCATAGGTCAGGGAGTCAAATCTTCGTGCTCGCGTGGGGAATGGTGCGATGGAAATGGGTAAAATTTGGAGGCAGTGAGTTTGTTCTTCGCGATCGCGTGGGTGGTCCCGCGATCGCACTGAAGGAAATATTAGTGTTGGGCAGAATGTTTTAAAAGGCCATCTTTACCAATTGAGACCATTTTACCTCCATTATTGAACGGGATTGGAGCTCTTCGAGAGGGTTTGAAGAGGAAATCGAAGGGAATCACTTGGAGGTAAGGTTTTCAACTCATAACTCGTTTCTATGTCGTTTTCTATATAATTAAACCGGATATTTGTTGAATATAAACCCAAAATTGGGGAGATTAGGTGCATGAGAATTTGAAGTTTCTTTTGATGATTTTAGTGGGAAATTGTGGTCCGATCTTGGTGTTCTTGGTATGTATAGAATCGTGGGAGGATGAGGATTCTAGTGATAAAAATTTTATCGAATTCCGAGAAGTGGGCCTGGGGCTCGGGTTTGGCCAAATTTCGAGAATTGCGTCTAAATTGATAGTTTTTCATTGGGTTTTGTTCCTTTGGCGTATATTGATTATGATAACCTTGTTTTGGTAATTCGGAGCAATCGGGAGCTGATTTTAGGGGTAAGAGCATCGCGGATTAGTATTGTGGCCTGGTAGAGGTAAGTAATGGCTATAAATTTTGTCCTGAGGGTATGAAACCCCGGACTTAGTATTTCTCACTGTTTTTAGAATGGCGCACATGTCGGATGACGAGTATGTGGCACGCACTGATTTTTGGATTGGACTTGGTCCTCTCCAAGGCAACTATTGAGTTGCGTATTTTTACTCTAAATCATATGTTAAATTGTATTATAAAAAACTATTGCTATGTTATGGCTATATGCCATGTTTGGGGCCTCGTGCCGACTTGTTTAGACCCCTTGGGGGATTTTACTGCTATTTTCCTCACTCTATTGACTTATGATTTACACTCAGTCATGTTATGTTTAACTGATTACGAAACTCAGCCTTATGTACACTATTTTGAGACATAAAATGATGTTTTGGGTCGAGTACCCCGTTTTACTGATACGCCCGAGGGGCTTTTGAGAGTTTCTCACTGAGTGAGGCCGATGGACTGATTGTGAGGATATGATATGCCACGAGGTGTCTTGATATTAGTGCTTGGGCTGAAGGAGCCCCTCCGGAGTCTGTACACAACCCCAGTGAGCGCAGGTACCTACTGAGTGTGAGTGCCGAGTGACGAGTGACTGGGAGGCATGAGTGACAGTGAGGTTGCCCGAGGGGCTGATACTGAGTGGTTGTGAGGTATGCTGAGTGATGTTCTGCCTGAGGGGCGATTTATGATTCATGTTTTTGTCCGAGGGGCTATTTATGACTTATTTCATTTTACACTAAATTCTTCAGGTATTTTCATTCGTGAAATCAATGGAAAACACATTTTTCAAAGGATTTTACTGAAGTTGGCTTTTAAGGCATGTTGATTTCACACACACACACACACACACACACACACACACACATATATATATATATATATATATATATACTATTGGAAAGAAAGGCTGTGCATATTGTGAACTGATGATTTGATTTTTATGTGTTTCTTACTGCTTAGACATGATTTATTTTCATTACTACTGAGTTGGTGTACTCACATTACACCCTGCACCCCTGTGTGCAGATACAGGTGCTGATACTGAGCGTTAGCTATCTATTCTGTGCGGAGCCGGAGTTCGGGACATAGTGGTAGCTGTTCAACGTCCGCAACATCTCTGTTTTCCCTTCTTATGTTGTACCTAGTTATTCGTTCGGAGGTTTTGTATTATAATAGTAGACTTTTTGGTATATTCCTTAGATGCTCATGACATGTTGACTCCGGATTTTAGGGATGGTTTTAGACTGTTTAACTGTTAGTTTTGCCTAATGGATTCAGTAATTCTATATACGTTTATGAAATGTTGAAAATGGTTGGAATTTTAGAAAGAAACTGTAAATATGTGATTGTTGGCTAGCCTAGTTCCACGGTAGGTGCCATCACGGCCGGTTTAGGATTTAGGGTGGTGAAAAATTCTAGCATGTTAGCATTAGTTCTTTTTTCTAGCCTTATTTTGCAACTTTATTTACTTGTAGTTGTATTAATTGAAATATTTAGTTTTTCTTTATGTCGCGGTTCGTTTACAAGGAAATAATTTGTGCCAAACCAGGTGACTTTTACCTATGATGGAATGCGTGGAAACTTTCTTAAGGGATTAGTCTTGTTTAAGCTTTTCTTTAGGTAAATATTTGTTTTAGTTAGTTTAGTTAGTAGTGAATAAATTAGTTATTGGGTGTGATTTTTTGTCCATAAACTAACTTGTGGCTTGTTTGGTGCCAACATGATTCAAACCTTGGCATATGAAGTTTTTATTTTTAAAATGAAAAATGATTGAAGTGATAATTCTTGTTGTGACTTTTAGGTTCTAGTTTTGGATCTTTGATTCATTAAATAGTCTTTTAGGCTATATATAATTTTTATTGGGTTCATTGGTTTTAATTGGATTTTGGATTTATATGTCACTCGAGTTTGGATGTGTCATGTGTGATGAGATTTGTTGTGAGTTCTCTTGCATTATTTTTAGTCTAGAACATTCCTGGAATGTGCTTCAAGGCGAAATCATAGACTAAATTGGTTTGAAAAATGATGTTAGGCCTTCCTTGGACCATTATCGTGCCTTAAATTTTCTACCCTTGTATATTTTCCCTAGTCAACCCCTTTTGAGCCTTTAAACTTTTTCGTTGGCAACCATGTTGATCTATCTTTTAGCATCCTATATCCCTAAGTACTTTGAGAGTGTAAACATACGCTAAAAGCCTAAGTTTGGGGGTGAAGGTTGGAAAAGTTATGATGTGGAAGTTTCTTAAAATGTGGAAGGTAAATATATATAGTGGAACCTTCCTTGATTTTGAAAAAAATATGATTAGAAAGAAGAAAAAGGAAGGAAGAATAAGGAGTTGTGAATAAAGGGGAGATTAAGTGCAGAATGAAAAGTGAAGAAAGGATGGAAAATGTTTTTGAAGGAAGTGTACTTTAATTATTTCAAATTGTAGTGCTTAGAGAGTTTTTGAGTCACTCTTATCCAAATTGTACCCTACCTTAACCAAAAACCTACACTACAATCCTATAAGTCCTACTCTATTTTGAACCATGTGTGTCTATATTAGTAGGAAGCCTACGGCACTACTTTTGTGCATTTGAATATCTTTTTGAGAGTGAGAGTTAATTCTTTCCATTTTATAAGTTGGGATTCTCTCTAAAGTGTGAGGGCACATGAAATTTTGAGTTGTGAACTTAATGCAATCTCCAATTGGGAGGAATGAACAAAGGGAAGTTATCTGTGATAAAGAGGAAAATTTTGAAGCTTTAGTGCCATGACTAGGTTGCTACTTTGACTAACTTTGTGTTTGAGCACTTGAAATGAAATGATACTCTTATGAAGTTGTCGGTGATTCACATGCCTTGGATTAAATATTGGTACCAACCGAAGTCACTAGATTGTGTTTAATTTGAACCTTTTTGACTTGAAATGATGTTTGATATGTTATTGAGCCTAATTAATGATTTTATTTAACGATGTTCTTAGTTCTTGAATTACTTTAGGACAAGCAATACTTTAAGTTTTGGGGTTTGATAAGTGGGTATTTTACCAACTTATCTTGTCTTTAATCTTAGATTTTTGCTATGTTTGATTGGTAAAATCATGTGTTTAATATCATTTACTTCTATTTTGAAGGTTATATGTGATTTATAAGTGATGGTGAAAAAAACCAAGTGAAAAAGAGTCATAAAGGAGCTAAAATGCAAAAAGGAATGCTGCCCAATATATTCCCTTTGCGAACACGAAGGGATAAACTCAAACGTGGAACTTCAGGACAACAAACCTTCACAAACGTGAAGTGTTGTACGCGAACGCGAAGCTGGAGGAAGAAAATCTTTGTTAACGCGGAGAGACAACCGCAAACGCGATGATGAAGGAAACAAACCTTCGCGAACGCGAAGAACAAGTGGGCGAAAAACTGGGTAGTTCTGGAATTTCACATTGTTGACCCCCAAGCAATTTAATACACGACCTAGCATATCTTTCGCATATCTTTGGTAGTGTTTTGACATCTCTTGAAAGAGAACACAAGTTTTAGAGCTAGGGTTCTTGAACATACACTTGGGTCTTGAAGATTTGAACCTTTTGGTTGAGAATCTCTTACTCATTTATGCTCATTTCTTCATTTCCTTGATTTGTGTTGAATATCTAAGTGTGTAGTATTTTTTTCAACACTTAAATCTTTTTTAAGGAAATATTCATACTTAAAGTGTGGATTAAATATCTTGTTGTACTTATATACTGAACGATTTCTATTTATTATGAAGTGAGTTATTGTTTCTTTAATTATTCTTGTTCTTTAATGTTTCCAAAGGGATTAGTTGTTACCTCCCATGTTTTCGTATGTGAGAGTACGTCGTAAGTCAATTGATGTAAGCTCAAAATAAGATTATATTTGGAAGCATATAAGTAATCTAATCATGTTACCTTGTAGGTTACAAATATTTAAGATCATGAATAACGAGTACCGAGAAGGTTGAAAATCCTAGAAGCTAAACCAATTGAAGAAAATAAGTTTCGTCAAAACTCGACAAGTTAGGAATGTTATAATATGTACTTTAGGGTGCGAATATGGTTCCTAACATGATAAGTAGGTTATTCTTTGAGTTATTTTTGTCGTATGATAGTTGTGTTCTACATTTTGAAGTCAAGCAAATTGTGGAACAAAAGTTGGCAAAGGTCTTCACAAGTTACATTCATAATGTGCTGGAAATTAGCTAAAATGTAGTTGAGATTTTCTCCCAATATACTTGGAATTAGGATATGATATACCTAGAAAATAGAATATCTACTAGTTTATTTCTAATGCATTTAACCGTTCATCGATAGAACATTGGAGTAGAGAGATATTCGCGCTTTCGCCAGACTGCGCAAGCAGCTCCCATGGGACCCACAAAGTCGGTGTAAAACTCCAGCTTGTATTTAAATCAATTATAAATAGTTTTCACTCATTTTTATCGTCATAAACAGTTCCTAAATGCTCTCAATTGGTTCCTCCATGATTCTAGGGTGAAAACCTAAGATAAAAACATGAATCCAACGCTAGAAACCCCATGGTGCTTGCTAGATCGTAGTTCTTCATCTTGTGACTGTTTTGGAGGGCTCTTCAAAGTGAAATTACCTCAGGTCTCGTCTGGTTCTTGTTGATTAAGGTAATAATAAGTCACTCCTTCGTACATATTAGATTTTCAAGGTGAACTGCAAGTGTTTACACTCCAACTTGAACACCAACAGTTGATTCAAGAAGAGAATACAGCATGTATAGTGTTGTGGTGTCATTGAGGATAATTGTGGGCTGTGTTTGGTCGAAATTTCAAGTGGTTAATACTGTCTATGGTGAGTATAACAGCCTACTAATTGTGCTTAATCTTTCTTGTATGTTGGTTAAGTTGTTAGGATAATAAATTACAAGATAATACTTGGATTAGCTTAAGTCACTTCTATGGGGTTGTATTGCCATTGAGGGATGTTGTAAGCTAAATATAACTTGGATTTCAGCTTGAAGCTACTTTAGGAGGTATATTTACTGTGTTATTGCAGGTGCTTAAGGTTATCTTGATGTTGATTAAGTTAAATGGTTGGACTAGACATGAACTAGTGAATTAAGTTGCAAATCGAAGAAAGTTGGTGTTGTGGATTGTTTCCTTTGTTATAAATATATGGTATAAGGATGGAATCATTGATTAATTACTGCATTATCATATTAATGGTGTTTTTAATTTAATGTAAGAAGTCTATAATGGGTGATATGGGTTATACGGATTCTGATTGAGCTTGCCGCTCAAAATTATTGTTGAACTAATCGGAAAGCTTATTGTGAATTTATATTGTTGTTTTTTGGGCTGTTTGGTGACTTTTGGTAACATATGGGATGTATTAAAAATAGGGGAGGTGCTGTCCATTTTCTTATAGAATATTGGTTTTGAAATAGGAGAGTTACAATGCTTATATGATGATGACAAAGTCGGCTTACTCATTGTAGACTTAAGAAGATCATATTGAGCTTTGTTGACTATTGGAGAGAAGATTGCGAAGGTATGTTAAGGCACTTCCTTCTTTATTTTGGCATGATCTAAAGTGAAATGAATGTAAACCATAAGCTATTTTATAATGAATCTACTCCTAGCAACTATGGTTGTCCATGTTGTTTTATCCTTAGAAAGTTATTCTAAGAAAGTATGTATGATCCTTGAGTCCTAGTGAAGTTCATATTGATGGTATGATGTCCATAATGTTAATCTAAGGTGCAACTACCTTACGTCACTCCGAAAGGTTTAGAGCGTTATTCTATGAGTCCAGCTTGCATTATATATAGTATCTATTTTACTCTACCGAGTCACGCTATAGTCGGCCGGGTACGGTACCTATTGTGCAACCACAGATCAATTAGGTTTACCGAGCTCCACGTGGCCGCGTACCGTTCTACCGAGCCTTATGATGGTTGGGTATGTTTTTACCGAGTCCTCTTTGAGGCCGGGTACGATATGATGATGATGATTCCCACAAAGAAGTATGCTTTTAAAAGATTATGTATATATATGTGTCATGCATTTTATGTCACTATCTCTTAGGGGCAATCAGATGCTACAGGTTGTATCTCATATATCTCTCTTTACATTACTGTTCTTATTTGTGTTTTTTTTCCTTACGTACTCAGTATTTTATTCGTACTGACGTCCTTTTTGTCTGGGGACGTTGCATTTCATGCCCGCAGGTCCCGATAGACAGGTTGACAGTCCTCCTAGTAGGCTATCAGCTCAGTGGAAGGTGTTGCTACACTCCACTTGTTCCGGAGTTACCTATTTGGTCAGTATGATTAGGACATGTATTAACTGGTATGGCGGGGCCCTGTCCCGACCTTTATGATGTTTATGTATTCTTAGAAGCTTGTAGACAGATATTAGGTATATGGATACTTATATGGCCTCGTCGGCCTATGTTTTGAGTTTACAAATGATCATGTCAGCCTTATAGGCCCGTATGTCATATGTATAAGTTTCTATATCATGTTTGGTCATCCTATGTCTATTATGCACTTATATTTTATTCTGGTTATCTCAACACGGCCCTTTTGGCCCATTTACCCGTGATAATACAATTAGAAAGATATGTTACATTGGTACTCGGTTGAGTAAGGTACCAGGTGACGGTCGCGGCCCATAGGTTGGGTCCTGACAGAAGTGGTATCAGAGCAGTTCTGTCCTAGGGATCTACAAGTCGTGTCTGGTATAATCTTGTTTATGGGTGTGTTGTGCACCACACTTATAAGCAAGAGGCTATAGGGCGTTTAGGACTGTCACTCTTTCTTTATACTCTAGATCGTGTGGTAGATCTCAGTTGTAAGAAATCAATCTCCCAAATTCTATTATTCATAATACAATGATGCCTACATCTAGAAAGACAGCTGGTAAGAGTTTGAATGTGGCTGTGGAAGAGTTGAGTCAGAGGAACTTGATTTTGCATCATGCTTATGATGAGTAAATGTGAGGTCTTCAGCAGATCATGTGTGTACTAAGATGCGTAAGTTTCTTGATAAGGATATCTAAGGCAAGAATATCTATCCATTCATATGGTAAAAATAAATAAGACAATCAGAAGGTAGATACAAGTTTCAAAAAGTAAGAGAAATAAGGTAAAGAAAGGTACGAGGTACCTAGTTAGTGAAGATTATCAGTATTTATAATTTAGGTAGAGAAATATGATTATTCTGGATTGTTATCATTATCTAACATTTTTGAAGGGTAGTGCAGGACATAGTAATAGTTTTCATTAGGAGATAGCCAGATGGTGCACTCTAGAATAATATAGTCGGATATGAATGCTAGAATGTTCAGAAAGTTCAGAAGATAGGCACTGGAATCCTAGAAGGGATTAATATTTACCTTAGGATGACTCCTGCCCCTAGTAAAGAAAGAATGTTAGTCGACCCAATAGCCAATGAGATGGTGCAACGAGATCTAAAAGCAAAAGGTTATTTTGTTGAAGTTTTTAGAATAAGGTAATAGACAGAGATATTAGCAGGAGAACAAGAAGAGAGTAAAAGAAGCATACTGAGTAAGATGTGATAAATTAGTGATAAAGGTAAATCAAAATATGACAAGATAACAGAGTCAATAGTCAAGTGAAGGAAAAGACAAGAAGAGACATGCCTTGAGACAATACAAGAATATAAACCATAAAGCCATATCCTCATTACGAGAAATGAGTTTGTGACTCAAACGTGATTACCAGAAGGAAGAGTTAGACCCTCAAAGTAATAGAAATTAGTGTGGGCTAGTGAAAAATATAAACTGAACATGAATTAGGGACCGAAGGATTTGATTATAGTCGGCATCATGAGAATTTCACACATCGCGTTCCAGCAATAATAGAATGGACAACAGAAGAATAACCTTTAAAGGTCATTCAGGAAGACATTTCCCTAAAGCAAGCACTGTGACTAGAGTTAAGCTTAAGGGACTAAGTTTGCCAGTTACATCAGGAGTCACCCTTGATGATATTTCTCAATAAGTGAGAATGGACACTTTATAAACTAGGAGCTAGTGCCAAAGGCAAGTTAAGACAAAAGACATAGCCCAAGAGAGGTTACACCGAATATAGATATGAACATGAACTGACGAGTAGTTAGTAGTTGGTCTAGAAAGAGCCTAGTTATTGGTAGACAAGAGGTCTCAGATAAAGCAGCAGATCATGCAAGATAAACGTGGTGAAAACCAGCACAAGAAATTTAGCCTCATAGATATGACATCGTAATCCTTGAGAAATATTCAGATAGGAGATGGGGTCGTTAAAGGTACAATATAAGTGTTATGGGAATAAAAGATAGTGCCACTAGAGAGACAAATGAAATTCAATTCACAAGCAACCCTACAAGAACAAGGGCGCGAAGGTAAGTAACTAAGGATAATGATAGGCGCGTAAGAACATCAGAAATACCGTGAGGTATACAATGTAATAAGCTCGCAGCTTTACAAGATGCAGAGGGTCTTCCCTAAGCACTGCAATGAAAGACGAGATGAGGAAATAAGGAAGAAGGCTTCAACATAAGCGTAGCGAACTAAAGAAGAAATGGTCTTGTAACATTAGTCTCACTATAATATTGTATGCACTCCATAAGAAAGTGGCACCTATCGTGGCTAATGAATGGTAAGAAGAAAAAATAATCAATAGTTGATAATTGAGATCATATGAGATACAGGGAAACTCCAGTATTCGTGGGCACTACGATAAGCCAAGTATCCATGTAGCAAGTGACAAAACGACCAGGAAAATTAATATCTTACATTTAAAGACAACTCAGAAGGAATGAAAGGAAATCTATGGTGCTAGCATGTTAAAAGGAAGGTTGCGAGTAGTATAAATAGATATATGTAGGTTGCAAGATAAAGTATTGTGGAGAGACAAGGTTTTATCTAGACATGAGTAAGGATAAGAAAAGGTGGGTGAGAAGTTGACAAGAATAGGTAAGTCCTCAGGAGAACAGTAAAGAGGAAGAACTAATGGACTTAGATTTATACATATAGGATAAGCAGTGAGAGAGTAACCTGGAGTTGGGGAGCAAACCTCGGTAATAACTTGTCACAGTACCATATATGTTCACAAAGTGAAGCCTAGAGATTGGTTAAAAGAAAGCGAAAAAGGGAGATAAGAGTTGAATTGGCGCACATTCATGGTTAGAATGGTACAAGCTGCATGAAAGAAGGTTGAAACAGTTACGAGATTGGAAGAATTTCGACCACAGGTCATGGTGTGAGAAAGAGGACTAAAGGGGGAAATGCCCTAGCCATTGGATTTATTCACCGAACAACTCCCTAGATGGAAAAGACAATATTAAAGTATTCGTAAGAGGTATTTATTAAGAGACGGATAATTTCATTAGTCAACATTCGAGGACGAATGTTCCGAAGGGGGGAATGATGTTACACCCCATGTTTTCGTACGTGAGAGTACGTCGTAAGTCAATTGATGTAAGCTCAGAAATAAGATTATATTTGAAAGCATATAAAGTAATCTAATCATGTTACCTTGTAGGATACGAATATTTACGATCATGAATAATGAGTATCAAGAGGGTTGTAAATCCTAGAAGCTAAGCCAATTGAAGAAAATAAGTTTCGTCGAAAGTCGACAAGTTAGGAATGTTATAATATGTACTTTAGGGTGAGACTATGGTTATTAACATGATAAGTAGGTTATGGTTTGAGTTATTTTTTTATTATTATAGTCATTTTCTACGTTTTTAAGTCAAGCAAGTTGTGGAACAAAAGCTGGCAAAGGTCTTCACAAGTTACATTCATAATGTGCTGGAAATTAGGTCAAATGTAGCTGATATTTTCACTCAATATATTTGGAATTAGGAGACTATCTACCTACCAAATTCAATATCTATGTGTCTAGTTTCTAACTCATTTAACCGTTCGTAGATACGACATCGGAGTATAGAGATATTCGCATTTTCGCGAGACTACGCAAAAAGCTCCCATGGGACCCAAAAAGTTGGTGTAAAACTCCAGCTTGTATTTAAGTCAATTCTAAATAGTTTTCACTCATTTTTATCGTCAAAAACAGTTCCTAAACCCTCCTAAATTCTCTCCAATGGTACCTCCGTCATTCTAGGGTGAAAACCTAAGATAAAAGCATGAATCCAACGCTAGAAACCTCGTGGTGCTTGCTAGATCGTAGTTCTTCATCTTGTGACTGTTTTCGAAGGTTCTTCAAAGTGAAATAACCTTAGGTATAGGATGTTTCTTGTTGATTAAGGTAATAATCAGTCACTCCTTCATACATATTATATTTTCAAGGTTAACTACAAGTGTTTACACTCCACTTGAAAACAAAAAGTTGATTCAAGAAGAGAATACAACCTGTATAGTGTTGTGGTGTCATTGAGGATAATTGTGGGCCGAAATTTCAAGTGGTTGATACTTTCTAAGGTGAGTATAACATCCTACTAATTTTTCTTAAGTTTTCTTGTATGTTGGATAAGTTGTTAGGATAATAAATTACAAGATAATACTTGGATTAGCTTAAGTCACTTCTATGGTGTTGTATTGCCATTGAGGGCTGTTGTAAGCTAAAAATAACTTGGATTTCATCTTGAATCTACTGTACGAGGTATATGTATTGTGTTCTTGCAAGAACTTAAGGTTATCTTGGTGTTGATTGAGTTAAATTGTGGGACTAGACTTGAACTAGTGAATTAAGTTGCAAATCGAATAAAGTTAAAGTTGTGGATTGTTTCCTTTGTTATAAATATATGGTATATGGATGGAATCATTGATAAATTACTTCGTTATCATATTAGTGATGTTCTTAAGTCATTGAAAACTTACTTCGTTATCATATTAGTGATGTTTTTAAGTTAATGTAAGAAGTCTATAAGGGGTGATGTGGGTTATACGGATTTCAATCGAGCTTGCCGCTCAAAATTATTGTTGAACTAATCGGAGAGCTTATTGTGAATTATATTGTTGTTTTTTGGGCTTTTGGGTGACTATTGTTAACATATGGGATGTAGTAAAAACAGGGGAGGTGCTGTTCGTTTTCTTGTAGAATATTGGTTTTGAAATAGGAGAGTTACAATGCTTATATGATGACGACGAATGCAGTAAAAAGGTGAAAGGAATCAGATTGCATTTATTCAGATCCTACCAGAACATTATGCAAGCATGACGCAGGGGAGAATCAACAAGGGTTTCGCACTTGATGATATTGCTAAATAAGTGAGAATGGACACTTGATACACTAGGAGCTAGTGCGAAAGGCAAGTTAAGACAAAAGACATAGCCCAAGAGAGGTTACACATAATATAGATATGAACATAAACTGACGAGTAGTTAGTAGTTTGTCTAGAAAGAGCCTAGTTATTGCTAGACAAGAGGTCTCAGATAAAGCAGCAGATCATGCAACATAAACGTAGTGAAAACCAGCACAAGAAATTTAGCCTCACAGATATGACATCGTAATCCTTGAGAATTATTCAGATAGGAGATGGGGCCCTTAAAGGTAAAATATAAGTGTTATGGGGATAAAAGAGAGTGCCACTAGAGAGACAAATGAAATTTCAATTCAGAAGTAACCCTACAAGAACAAGGGCACGAAGGTAAGTAACTAAGGATAATGATAGGCGAGTAAGGAAATCAGAAATACCGTGAGGTATACAATGTAATATGCTCGCAGCTTTACAAGAGCCAGATGGTCTTCCCTAAGCACTGCAATGAAAGACGAGCTGAGGAAATAAGGAAGAAGGCTTCAACATAAGCATAGCTACCTAAAGAAGAAATGGAATTTAGAAGAGATGGAATTAGGAGTAATTAGAACAGATTGAATGTTGCCCCAGTGGTAGAATAAGGGTGTAATTGTGATAGATTAGAGACGTTTAGGACTTTTATTGGGTAATGATTCAAAGAAAAGGGATTTCATGAATTGTACATGATTAAAATAGCCCCATAAGGTGAATCACGTTGGGATGCTATGAAATATGGTTAATGAAGTATTTTATCATCCCTAGGGGGATCAGGCAAATGACTTCAGGTGTTCCCTGATGCTACGTGAGCCCTAACGATAATGTATTACGTAAGAGGTTTCAATCATTGGTAGATTCTAGATCAACATAAGGTGAATCAACAATAGGCGAAAAAATTCCAAAGTATGAGATGAGATTAGGTCGTTATTCTTAGGAGGAACAGTAAAGAGGAAGAACTAGTGGACTTAGATTTATACATATAGAATAAGCAGCGAGAGAGTAACCTAGTATTGGGGAGAAAACCTTGGTAACAATAAACCGGAGTAAGTGTTTTGGTACAGTATAACCTACCTAGATGTAGTAAAACCATAATACATGTACAAGTCTAAAAAACAAGATATAGCAAAAGTCGTAAGTTGAATAAAGTACCAAGCAAAGAACTTTAGTACACCTATAGATGCCTAGAGGGACAACTTGTCATAGTACCATATATGTTCACAAAATGAAGCCTAGAGATTGGTTAAAAGCTAGCGGAAAAGGGAGATAAGAGTTGCATTGGCGCACATTCAAGGTTAGAATGGTACAAGCTCGTGAAAGAAAGTTGAAACAGTTATGAGATTGGAAGAATTTCGACCACAAGTCATAGTGTGAGAAAGAGGACTAAAGGGGGGAATGCCCTATCCATTGGATTTATTCACCGAAAAACTCCCTGTATTGAAAGAAAATATTAAAGTATTCGTAATAGTTATTGTTTAAGAGACGTATAATTGCATTAGTCAACATTCGAGGACGAATTTCCCAAAGGGGGGAGTGGTGTTACACCCCATGTTTTCGTACGTGAGAGTACGTCGTAAGTCAATTGATGTAAGCTTAGAAATAAGATTATATTTGGAAGCACATAAAGTAAGATAACCATGTTACCTTGTAGGTTACAAATATTTAAGATCATGAATAACAAGTACCAAAAGGGTTGAAAATCCTAGAAGCTAAACCAATTGAAGAAAATAAGTTTCTTCGAAAGTCGACAAGTTAGGAATGTTATAACATGTACTTTAGGGTGAGAATATGGTTCTTAATATGATAAGGAAGTTATTCTTTGATTTATTTTTGTCGTATTATATTCGTGTTCTATGTTTTGAAGTCAAGCAAGTTGTGGAACAAAAGTTGGCAAAGGTCTTCACAAGTTACATTCATAATATGCTGGAAATTAGGTCAAATGTAGCTGATATTTTCTCTTAATATACTTGTAATTAGGAGATTATATACCTACCAAATTGAATATCTATGAGTCTAGGTTCCAACGCATTTAACCGTTCGTCGATACGACATTGGAGTAGGGACATATGCGTGTTTTTGCGAGGCTGCGCAAGCAGCTCCCATGGGACCCACAAAGTCGGTGTAAAACTTCAGCTTGTATTTAAGACAATTCTAAATAGTTTTCGCTCATTTTTATCGTCAAAAACAGTTCCTAAACCCTCCTAAATGCTCTCCAATGGTTCCTCCATGATTCTAGGGTGAAAACCTAAGATAAAAACATGAATTTAACGCTAGAAACCCAGTGGTGCTTGCTAGATCATAGTTCTTCATCTTGTGGCTGTTTTGGAGGGTTCTTCAAAGTGAAATAACCTCAGGTCTAGTATGGTTCTTGTTTATTAAGGTAATAATCAGTCACTCCTTCATACATATTATATTTTCAAGGTGAACTACAAGTGTTTACACTCCAACTTGAACACCAAAACTTGATTCAAGAAGAGAATACAACACGTATAGTGTTGTGGTGTCATTGAGGTTAATTGTGGGCTGTGTTTGGCCAAAATTTCAAGTGGTTGATACTGTCTAAGGTGATTATAACATCCTACTAATTGTTCTTAATCTTTCTTCTATGTTGGTTAAGTTATTAGGATAATAAATTACAAGATAATACTTGGATTAGCTTAAGTCACTTCTATGGTGTTGCATTGCCATTGGGGGCTGTTGTAAGCAAAATATAACTTGGATTTCAACTTGAAGATATTTTATGAGGTATATGTATTGTTTTATTGCAGGTGGTTAAGGTTATCTTGATGTTGATTAAGTTATATGGTTGGACTAGACATGAACTAGTGAATTAAGTTGCAAATCGAAGAAAGTTGGAGTTGTGGATTGTTTCCTTTGTTATAAATATATGGTATAAGGATGGAATCATTGATGAATTACTTCATTATCATATTAATTCTGTTTTTAATTTAATGTAAGAAGTCTATAATAGGTAATATGGTTTATACGGATTTCGATCGAGCTTGCCGCTAAAAATTATTGTGGAACTAATCGGAGAGCTTATTGTGAATTATATTGTTGTTTTTTGGGCTATTTGGTGACTTTTGGTAACATATAGGATGTAATAAAAATAGGGGAGGTGTTGTCCGTTTTCTTCTAGAATATTTGTTTAGAAATAGGAGAGTTACAATGCTTATATGATGACGACGAAGTCGGGTTACTCATTGTAGATGTAAGAAGATCATATTGAGCTTTGTTGACGATTGGAGAGAAGATTGTGAAGGTATGTTATGTTACTTCCTTCTTTCTTTTTACATGATCTAAAGTGTAAAGAACGTAAATGATAAGATGTTTCATAATGGTTCTACTCCTAGCAACTATAGTTGTCCATGTTATTCTATCCTTACATAGTTATTCTAAGAAATTATGTATGATCCTTGAGTTGTAGTGAAGTTCATATTGATGGTATGATGTCCATAATATTAATCGAAGGTGCAACTACCTTACGTCACTCTGAAAGGTTTAGAGCGTGATCCCATGAGTCCAGCATGCATTATATATAGTATCTATTCAGAGTCGCGCTATAGTCGGTAGGGTACAGAACATATTGTGCAACTACTGGTCAGTAGGGTTGACCGAGATCCACGTGGCCGGGTATGATTCTACCGACCCTTATGATGGCCGGGTAGGTTTTTACCGAGTCCTCTTTGAGGCCGGGTACGATTTGATGATGATGATGCCCACAGAGGCGGATGTTTTTAAAAGATTATGTATATATATGTATCACGCATATCATGTCACTATCTCTTAGAGGCACTCATATGCTATAGGTTGTATCTCCTATATCTCTCTTTACATTACTGTTCTTATTTATGTTTTTCTGCCTTACATACTCAGTACTTTATTCGTACCGACGTCCCTTTTGTCTGGGGACGCTGCGTTTCATGCTCGCAGGTCCCGATAGACAGGTTGACAGTCCTCCTAGTAGGATATCAGCTCAGCAGAAGGTGTTGCTACACTCTACTTGCTCCGGAGTTACCTATTTGGTCAGTATGATTAGGACATGTATTGATTGGTATGGTAGGGCCCTGTTCCGATATTTATAATGTTTATGCACTCTTAGATTCTTGTAGACAGATGTTAGGTATATGGATACTTGTATGGCCTTGTCGGCCTATGTTTTAAGTTTACAAATGATCATGTCAGCCTTATAGGCCCTTATGTCACATGTATAAGTTTCTATATCATGTTTGGTCATCCTATGTCTAGTATGCACTTATATTTTATTCTTGTTATCTCAACACGGCCCGTTTGGCCCATTTACCCGTGATAATACAATTAGAAAGACATGTTACTTTGGTACTCGGTTGAGTAAGGTACCGGGTGACGGTCGCAGCCCATAGGTTGGGTCGTGACAGGAGTGGTATCAGAACAGTTCTGTCCTAGGGATCTACAAGTCATGTCTAGTAGAATCTTGTTTATGGGTGTGTTGGGCACCACACTTATAAGCAGGAAGCTATATGGCATTGAGGACTGTCACTCTTTCTTTTTACTCTAGATCGTGTGGTAGATCTCAGTTGTAAGAAATCAATTTCCTAAATTCTATTATTCATAATACAATGATGCCTACATCTAGAAAGATAGCTGGTAACAGTTTGGATGTGGTTGTGGAACAGTTGAGTCAGAGGAACTTGATTTTGCAACATGCTTATGATGAGTAAATGTGAGGTCTTCAGCAGATCATGTGTGTACTAAGATGTGTAAGTTTCTTGATAAGGATATCTAAGTCAAGAATATCTATCCACTCATTTGGTAAAAAGAAATAAGAGAATCAGAAGGTAGATACAAGTTTCAAAAAGTAAAAGAAACAAGGTAAAGAAAGGTACGAGGTACCCAGTTAGTGAAGATTATCAGTATTTATAATTGAGGTAGAGAAATATAATTATTCTGGATTGTTATCGTTATCTAACATTTTTGAAGGGTAGTGCAGGACATAGTAATAGTTCTCATTGGGAGATAGCCAGATGGTGCACTCTAGAATAATATAATCGGATATGAATGCTAGAATGTTCAGAAAGTTCAGAAGATAGGCACTTGAATACTAGAAGGGATGAATAGTTACCTTATGATGACTCCTACCCCTAGTAAAGAAAGAATGTTAGTCGACCCAAGAGCCAATGAGAGGGTGCAAGGGGATCTAAAAGCAAAAGGTTGTTTTGGTGAAGTTTTCAGAACAAGGTAATAAACATAGATATTAGCAGGAGAATAAGAAGAGAGTAAAAGAAGCATATTGAGTAAGATGTGACAAATTAGTGATAACGGTAAATCAAAATATGACAAGATAACAGAGTCAATAGTCAAGTGAAGGAAAAGACAAGAGGAGACATGCCTTTAGACAATACAAGCATATAAGCCATAAAGCCATATCCTCATTATGAGAAATGAGTTTGTGACTCAAACGTGATTACCAAAAAGAAGAGTTAGACCCTCAAAGTAATAGAAATTAGTATGGGCTAGTGAAAACGATAAGCTAAACATGAATTAGGGACCAAAGGATTTGATTATAGTCGGCATCATGAGAATTTCACAGATCGCGTTCCAGCGATAATAGAATGGACAACAGAAGAATAACCTTTAAAGGTCATTCAGGAAGACACTTCCCTAAAGAAAGCACTATGACTAGAGTTAAGATTAAGGGACTAAGTTTTATAGTTACACCAGGAGTCACCCGTGTGCGTAAAAAATTCAATTATCCCTGGTGTAGAAGGGTTACCGCAAGGCGAGTAATATGCCAGTGAAGATGTTAAAAAAATGCCAAAGATTAAGAGGTAACTATCGAATGGTAAAGGAAGAATGTGGTAAAGAGGTGAAAGGAATGAGATTGCATTTATTCAGATCCTACCAGAACATTATGCAAGCATGACGCATGGGAGAATCAATAAGGGTTTCGCACTTGATGATATTGCTAAATAAGTGGGAATGGTTACTTGATACATTAGGAGCTAGTGCGAAAGGTAAGTTAAGACTAAATACATAACCCAAGAGAGGTTACAAAGAATATAGATATGAGCATGAACTGACGAGCAGTTAGTAGTTGGTCTAGAAAAAACCTAGTTATTGCTAGACAAGAGGTATAAGATAAAGCAGGAGATCATGCAAGATAAACATAGTGAAAACCAGCACAAAAAATTCAGCCTCACAGATATGACACCGTAATCCTTGAGAAATATTCAGATAGGAGTTGGGGTCACTAAAGGTATAATATAAGTGTTATGGGAATAAAAGAGAGTGCCACTAGAGAGACAAATGAAATTTCAATTCAGAATCAAACCTAATAGTGTCACGCCCCGAACTCCCACCATCGGGTCGTGATGGCGTCTAACGTTGAACCCGCTTGACAAGCCAACGTGTATAGATGAACTAGCATATTAACATCAATTTAATAGGATAAACTAAACGGTTCACAGTTTAACAGCGGAAATAAATACGGTCTCAAGCTAAATAAGGAGAACATGATACAACAACGCGTAAACTTTCCCAAAACCTGGAGTAACAAACTCACGAACTGTCTACATGAGTGCTAAATACAAGTCGGAAAAGAGAATACATAGCTGTCTCTGAAACTAGAGGAAGAAAAACAAGACAGAAGTTAAATCAAGGGATGGAAGAGACGCCAAGGCCCACGAACGCCAGCGGGTATACCTTGAAGCCTCTAGGATACGCTGGAAGACACTCCCACTAATGATGTCCTCCGGGTCCGGCTGCGTAATCTGCACAATACAAAGAAGTGCAGGTGTAGCATCAGTACAACCGACCCCATGTACTGGTAAGTGCCTAGCCTAACCTCGGCGAAGTAGTGACGAGGCTAAAACCAGACTACCAAATAGACCTGTGCAGTTCAAATAAATAGATATACATATATACAACGGATAAGAAATATAGGGAGAAAAAAATTAATAAAGGAAGGGGAACATGCTGTGGGGAGAAAACAGTTTCATATAAGAAATCTCAATAATGAAAAGAACAACAAAGCCAGCATATCAATAAGGACAAAAAATCACAAACTTGCACGGCATCACCCTTCGTTCTTTTACTCTCGTCCTCACTATGCAATGTATAATGTAAACAATGTAAATCATGGCAAGACATCACCCTTCATGCTTTTACTCTCTTTCCTCACAATATAATCAATGAATATCGGTATAGAATGGTAAATCGTACGGCACGGCATCACCCTTCGTGCTTTATACTCTTTCCTCACAATGTCAAACAATGCACGGCATCACCCTTCATGCTTTAGCACTCATCCTCACCCAAACAGAAATCACAAACAAGGGCAAGGGAGTAAACAGAATAGAAATAATAACCCGCCAAGGGAACAATATCAAACAATGCATGGCATCACCTTTTGTTCTTTAACACTGTTCCTCACAATATCAAACAGTGCACGTCATCACCTTTCGTGCTTTAACACTCTTCCTCACCCAAACAGCAATTACAAACAAGGGCAAGGGAGTAAGAAGAACAAAATAGAGATCCCGGCAAGGGAACATCAATTAAACAATTAAATCCCGGCAAGGGAACATATATTAAACAATTAAAAATTCGGAAAGGGAACATCAATTAAACAAGTAAATCCCAGCAAGGGAACAATAAAAGTAATCTCAACATCCCAATGAGGGAGACAATATCAAAAGTAACAATGACCCGGCAAGGGTATATTTTAGTAGCTCTTTCTCTTTCTTTCACTTCATTTCACAATTTACTCTATTACTTGAGCCAATGCTCCAAAGATACAATTATCTCATATACATTCATCATTCGTATTACAAATCTGAGCCAATGCTCCAAAGGATACAATTATCTCATATATCTTCATCATTCGTATTACAATCTGAGCCAATGCTCCAAAGGATAGAATTATCTCATATACCTTCAACATTCGTATTACAATCTGAGCCAATGCTCCAAAGGATACAATTATCTCATATGTCTTCATCATCCGTATTACAATGTGAGCCAATGCTCCAAAGGATACAATTATCTCATATACCTTTATCATTCGTATTACAATCTGAGCCAATGCTCCAAAAGATACAATTATCTCATATGTCTTCATCATTCGTATTACAATCTGAGCCAATGCTCCAAAGGATACAATTATCTCATATACCTTCATAATTCGTATTACAATCTCAGCCAATGCTTCAAAGGATACAATTATCTCATATATCTTCAGCATTCCTATTACAATCCGAGCCAATGCTCCAATAGAGTTTAAAGATTACATTCCCTTCACATATTCTTCACAACATATAGAAATCATCAATTAAGCATGGAAATTACCACAATATCAGAATATTCACAATATAAGGACTCACGGTCATGCTAGACACCAATTTATAGATACTCATCACCACCTATACATCGTATTTGACAATTAGGAAGTAGCAAATTATACTCAACTCCTATTCCCTCAAACTAAGGTTAGACCAAACACTTATCTCGGGTCCAAAGTATAGCAATCAACCCGAAACCACACATTTTCCACGTGTATCTGACTACAAATGGCCCAAATCTATTCAAATAAATTTCATATCGTAAAATAACATCTCATGCAACTGATTCTACTATTAAATTCAAGGTTACTGCGCGAAATTAGCTAAAATGACCTAAACGCCCCCAGGCCAGCATCTCGGAGTCGGGTAAACTTTACATTTTCAGAACCCTCATATTCTCACGAGTCTAGCCATATAAAAATCTCTCAAATCGGAGGTCAATCACCCAGTCAAATCCCAATTTTAGAAAAAACCTAAGTTCTACCCCAAACACCCAATCTCACCCATGGAAATCCCTGATTTTTAAGTTGAAAACATGGTAAATGATGTTAATGATATAAAGAAATGAGTAAAACAAACTTACAAATGATTTGGAAGAAGTCTTGTTCTTGGGAAAATCGCCTAAGTGTGTTTGAGTTTTAGAAAATATGGAATATGAAGTCAAAATTCGGTTTTTGTACAGTGCAGGCTACTGGTTGGCATGGGAATTGCAAACCCTTCAGACATTCCCAGCCTTCGCATTTGCAAACCTCTTGGTCGCATTTGTGATCAGGCCTGCCCAGGTTAACCTTCGCATTTGTGAACCTCTTGGTCGCATTTGCAACCAGGCCTGCCGAGATAAATCTTCGCATTTGTGAACCTCTTGGTCGCATTTGCCATCAGGCCTGCCCAGACCAACCTTCGCATTTGCGATGCTGGCTTCGCAAATGCAAAGCCTGCAGATCAGTCACACCAGCAGATTTCCAAGTTCAAAAATACAATCCGTGGCCTATCCAAAACTCACTCGAGCCCTCGGGGCTCCAAAACAAATACACACACTACCTCAAAACATCCTATTAACTTATCCATGCGATCAAGTCGCCAAAATAACATCATATACATCGAATTAAACCTCAAAATCCATGAATTCTATCAAATTTCATAAAACATCAAATTTTCCATTTTTAGTCTGAAACACGTCAAACGACATCTGATTTCAACCAAACTTTACCGAAAGTGTTTAAACCATAAGTAAGACATGTACCGGGCGCCGGAACAAAAATACGGGCCTGATACCATCACTTTCTAATCAGATTTTATTTTTATTTTCCTTGAATATTTTCAGAAAACAATTTTACTCAAAAATTTATTCCTCGGTCTTGGGACCTCGGAATTCGATTCCGGGCATACGCACAAGTCCCATATTTTCCTATGAACCCTCCGGGACCGTCAAATCACGAGTCCGGGTCCGGGTCCGTTTACCCAAAATATTGACCGAAGTCAAATTTATTCATGTTAATATCAAATCTTAGCATTTTTCACAGAATTTCATATTTAAGCTGTCCGGCTACGCGCTTGGACTGCGCACACAAATCGAGGCAACTACAAATGAGGTTATCAAGGCCTCAGAAGTATGGAATGGGTAATAAAGGGTCATCACATTACCCACCTCTAAAACAATCGTTCGTCATCGAACGGACAGAAGAAGGAAGTACCTGAGTCGGGAAATACCTGGATCTCAACTGACGAATTTGCCAGTCTAGAATAGCTACCGGCTCCTCCTCGTAAGATAAGTCCTTGTCCAACTGGACAATGCTGAAATCTAAGACGTGGGCTAGACCGCCATCATACCTCCGAAGCATGGACACATAAAAAACTGGATGTACGGCTGATACGCTAGGCGGCAATGCAAGTCTATAAGCTACCTCTCCCACTCGATCAAGAATCTCAAACGGACGAATGAACCTAGAGCTAAGCTTGCCCTTCTTCCCAAATCTCATCACGCCCTTCATAGGCGACACTCGGAGCAATACTCGCTCACCAACCATAAAAGCCATATCTCGAACCTTGCGATTTGCATAACTCTTTTTCCTAGACTGAGCTGTACGAAGCCTATCCTGAATGATCCTGACCTTCTCCAAGGCCTCCTGAACCAAATCTGTACCCAACAACCGAGCCTCTCCCGGCTCAAACCATCCAATCGGAGATCGACACCGCCTACCATATAAAGACTCATAAGGACCAGCTGGATACTCGACTAGTAGCTGTTGTTGTAGGAAAACTATGCTAAAGGCAAGAACTGATCCCATGATCCTCCGAAGTCAATAACACAAGCTCGGAGCATATCCTCCAATATCTGAATAGTCCGCTCGGACTGTCCATCCGTCTGAGATGAAATGTTGTACTCAACTCAACCTGGATGCCTAACTCTCGCTTAACTGCCCTCCAGAAATGCGAGGTAAACTGCGCGCCCCGGTCCGAAATGATAGATACCAGCACACCATGAAGACGAACAATCTCCCGAACATAATCTCAGCTAACCTCTTGGATAAATTGGAAACTTCCACATGAATGAAATGCGCTGACTTGGTTAGCCTATCAACAATGACCCAAACTCCATCGAACTTCTTCCGGGTCAACGGAAGTCAAGTAACGAAGTCCATAGTGACCCTCTCCCACTTCTACTCGGGAAGCTCAATCCTCTGAAATAAGCCACCAAGCCTCTGATGATCATACTTAACCTGTTGACAATTCAAACACCGCGCCACATATGCTACAATATCCTTCTTCATTCTACGCCACAAATAATGCTGTCGCAAATCCTGATACATCTTCGCGGCGCCCGGATGAATAGAGTACCAGGAACTATGGGCCTCCTCTAAAATGAACTCTCGAATCCCATCAACGTTAGGCACACAAACTCGCCCCTGCAATCTCAAAACACCATCATCATCTAAGGTAACCTGCTTGGCGCCTCCGCGCTACACCGTGTCTCTAAGGACACACAAATGGGGATCATCAAATTGTCGATCACAGATACGCTCCAATAATGAAGAGCGAGAGACCGTACGAGCCAACACTCGACTAGGCTCCGAAATATCCAACCTCACAAATCGATTGGCCAAAGCCTGAACATCCAAAGCAAGTGGCCTTTGACTGAGCGGAATAAAAGTAAGACTACCCATGCTAGCTGACTTCCTACTCAAAGCATCGGCCACCACATTGGCGTTCCCTGGTAGTATAAGATGGTAATATCATAATCCTTCAACAACTCTAACCACCTCCTCTGCCTCAAATTCAACTCCTTTTCCTTGAACAAGTACTGAAGACTCTTATGATCCGTGAACACCTAACACGCCACGCCATACAGATAGTGCCTCAAAATCTTCAATGCATGAACAATGGCTGCCAACTCCAAATCATGCACTGGATTGTTCTTCTCATGAATCTTCAACTACCTCGAAACGTAAGGAATGACCTTTCCATCCTGCATCAACACTGCACAAAGCCCAATACGGGAAGCATCGCAATAGACTGTATAAGGCCCTGAACCTGTGGGCAAAACCAATACCGATGTCGTAGTCAAAGATGTCTTGAGCCTCTGAAATCTTGCCTCACACTCGTCCGACCATCTGAACTGGGCAACCTTCTGGGTCAACCTGGTCATCGGGGCTGCAATAGATAAGAACCCCTCCACGAACCGACGATAGTATCCTGCCAATCCCAAGAAACTCCGAATCTTTGTAGCTGATGCTGGTCTAGCCCAGTTCTTGACTGCCTCAATATTCTTCGACTCAACCTGAATACCCTCTGCTGATACGACATGATCCAGGAATGCAACTGAACTCAACAAGAACTCACACATCGAAAACTTTGCATATAGCTGACTATCCTTCAGAGTCTGAAGAACCACTCTGAGATGCTGTTCGTGCTCCTCCTGGCTTCGGGAGTATATCAATATATAATCAATGAAGACTATCACTAACGAGTCAAAATAAGGCCTGAACACTCAGTTCATCAAGTCCATAAAAGTTGCTGGGGCATTTGTTAACCCAAACGACATGGCCAAAAACTCGTAATGCCCGTAGCGAGTGCGGAAAGCTGTCTTAGGGACATCAGATGCCCTAATCCTCAACTGATGGTAGCCAGATCTCAATTCTATCTTTGGAAATACCTTGGAACCCTGACGCTGATCGAACAAATCGTCAATCCTCGGCAGTGGATACTTATTCTTGATTGTAACCTTGTTCAATTGCCGGTAATCAATGCATATCCTCATCGAACCATACTTTTTCTTCACAAACAATACTAGAGCACCCTAAGGAGAAACACTGGGTCTAATGAAACCCTTCCGAAGAAAATCTTGCAACTGTTCCTTCAACTCTTTCAACTCTAGCGGGCCATGCGATACGGCGGAATAGAAATGGGCTCGGTGCCCGGAGCCAGATCAATGCAGAAATCAATGTCCCTATCGGGTGGCATCCCCGGCAGGTCTGAAGGGAAAGCCTCAGGAAACTTACGAACCACGGGTACCGAATCAATAGAGGGAACCTCAACACTGGAATCACGCACATAAGCCAAATAAGCCAAACACCCCTTCTCGACCATACGCCTAGCCTTCATGTACGAAATAACACTGCGGGTAGAATGACCAGGAGTTCCTTTCCACTCCAAACGGGGAAAATCCGGTAAGGCTAAGGTCACTGTCTTGGCATGACAGTATAGAATAGCATGATAGGGGATAACCAATCCATCCCTAATATAACATCAAAGTTGACCATACCTAAAAGAAACAAATCAAAACGGGTCTCAAGACCCCCAATCACCACAATACAAGAACGATGGACTTGATCGACCATGATAGAATCATCCACCGGTGTAGATACATAAAAAGGAACACTCAGTGGATCACTAGGCATGACCAGGTATGGTGCAAAATAAGAGGACACATACGAATATGTAGACCCTGGATCAAATAGCACTGAAGCATCTCTGCCACAAACCCGAATAGTACCTGTGATGACTTCATCCGAAGACTCAGCCTCTGGCCTGGCTGGAAGAGCATAACATCGGGGTTGGGCCCCACCACTCTGAACCACATCTCCGGGACGGCCGGCTGCTGGCTGGCCTCCACCTCTTGCGGCCTGAGCTCCACCTCTATGACCTCTACCTCCACCTCTACCCACCTCTAGCTAGTTGGGCAGGCTGTGGAACACCTGGTGCCTGCACCATACCACGAGAACCCTGATGTTACGAACTACCTAGGGCTCGAGGGCAAAATCTGGCAAGGTGACCCAGATCTCCACAAGTGTAACAAGACCTCGGCTTCTGAGGGAACTGAGTCTGACCCTGTCGACCTGAATGAACACCTCGGAAACTCTGATGCGGCGATGCACTGATGGGAAAGGGTAGCGCACTGTAAGGTTGCTGACCTGAATAGTGCGTCTGATAACCACGACCACCTGAAGTACCATGGGAAACCTGGATAGCTGATTGGAAGGGTCTGGGATGATGACCTCTGCCTGAAGAATCCCTGCCCCCAGATGAGGCTCCACTGAAACGACCGAAATGACGGGGCCTCTTGTTATCCCCCTGACCACCACCCTGTGACATAATCATCTCAATCCTCCTGGCCACATTGGCCGCATCTTGGAACGATATATCGGTACCTGGCTCTCTAGGAATCTGAAGTCTGATAGGCCGGGCCAATCCCTCGATAAACCTCCGAACCCTCTCCCAATCAGTGGGAAGTATCATAAGAGCATGTCGGGCTAGAGTGATGAACCTGGTCTCGTACTGAGTGACTGACATGGATCCCTGCTGGAGACGCTCAAACAGCCTGAAGGTCCTCTCTCTGAGTAATGGGAAGGAACTTCCCCAAAAATACCTCTGAGAACTGAGTCCAAGTGAAAGGTGTAGATCCATTTGTTCTGGCTAAGAAATAGTCTCTCCACCAACTCTTGGCTGTGCCAGATAACCAAAAAGTAGCGAAGTTGACCCCGTTGGACTCCACTATGCCCATATTCTGAAGAACCTCATGGCAGCTGTCCAAATAATCCCGGGGGTCCTCTGATGGTGAACCAGTAAAAGTAGTAGTGAATAACTTAGTGAACCTGTCCAACCTCCACAAAGAATCCGCTGAAATAGTTGCTCCCTCTGCTACCGGTGCTGCAATACCCGGCTGAGCTACCCCGGCTGGCTAAGGTGCTGGAGTCTGGAACTGTGGAGCTAGCTTCTCTGGCACGCGGGCAGCAGGAGTCTGGGCACCTCCCCCAGCCTGAGAGATGGTTGGTGCTGTACGAAGAAGACCCGCCTGTGATACACTCTCCATGAATCCGACTAGACGGACAAGGGCATCCTGAAGCACTAGGGTAGCTATGAACCCCTCTAGGACCTGGGCTGGTCCAACTGGGACTGCCGGAAATGGGACCTCCTCGTCAGACTCGACCTGAGGGTCCTCCACTGGGGCTGCTGCTCTAGGCTGAGCCCGGCCCCGGCCTCAGCCTCTAGCACGGCCTCGTCCTCGACCTCGAGTAGAAGCTGTAGCAGGAGTGCCAGGATGCTGGGCGGAACCAAGGGAAGCACGCGTCCTCGCCATCTACGAGAGAATAGAATAGAAATTAAATCAGCACTCAAAATCATAGCGCACGACAGAGAAGAAAAAAATATGGAGTCATCCTAACTTTGCCGCCTCTAGGATAAATACAGACGTCTCTGTATCGATCTCACAGACTCTACCAAGTTTTCCGTGAGTTGTGAGACCTAAGTAACCTAGTGCTCTGATACCAAATGGTCACGCCCCAAATTCCCACCATCGGGCCGTGATGGCGTCTAACGTTGAACCCGCTACACAAGCCAACGTGTATAGATAAACTAGCATATTAACATCAATTTAATAGGATAAACTAAATGGTTCACAGTTAACAGCGGAAATAAATACGGTCTCATGCTAAATAAGGAGAACATGATACAACAACGCGTAAACTTTCCCAAAACCTAGAGTCACAAACTCACGAACTGTCTACACGAGTGCTAAATACAAGTCGGAAAAGAGAATACATAGTTGCCTCTAATACTAGAGGAAGAATAACAAGAAAGAAGTGAAATCAAGGGATGGAAGAGACGCCAAGGCCCACGAATGCCAGGGGGTATACCTTGAAGCCTCTAGGATACGCTGGAAGACACTCCCACTAATGTTGCCCTCCTGGTCCGGCTGCGTAATCTAAACAACATAAAGATGTACAGGTGTAGCATCAGTACAACCGACCCCATGTACTGGTAAGTGCCTAGCCTAACCTCGGCAAAGTAGTGACGAGGATAGAACCAGACTACCAAATAGACATGTGCAGTTCAAATAAATAGATATACATATATACAACGGATAAGAAATATAGGGAGAAAACAATTAATAAAGAAAGGGGAACATGATAAGGGGAGATAACAGCTTCATATAAGAATCTCAATAAGGAAAAGAATAACAAAGCGAGCATATCAATAAGGACAAGAAATCACAAACTTGCACGGCATCACCCTTCGTGCTTTTACTCTCGTCCTCACTATGCAATGTATAATGTAAACAATGTAAATCATGGCACGACATCACCCTTCATGATTTTACTCTCTTTCCTCACAATATAATCAATGAATATCGGTATAGAATGGTAAATCGTACGGCACGGCATCACCCTTCGTGCTTTATACTCTTTCCTCACAATGTCAAACAATGCACGACATCACCCTTCATGCTTTAGCACTCATCCTCACCCAAACAGAAATCACAAACAAGGGCAAGGGAGTAAACAGAATAGAAATAATAACCCCGTCTAGGGAACAATATCAAACAATTCACGGCATCACCCTTCGTTCTTTAACACTCTTCCTCACAATATCAAACAGCGCACGGCATCACCCTCGTGCTTTAACACTCTTCCTCACCCAAACAGCAATCACAAACAAGGGCAAGGGAGTAAGCAGAATAAAATAGAGATCCCCGAAAGTGAACATCAATTAAACAATTAAATCCCGGCAAGGGAACATCAATTAAACATTTAAATCCCGACAAGGGAACAATAACAGTAATCTCAACATCCCAATGAGGTAGACAATATCAAAAGCAACAATGACCCGACAAGGGTATATTTTAGTAGCTCTTTCTCTTTCTTTCACTTCATTTCATAATTTACTCTATTACTTGAGCCAATGCTCCAAAGGATACAATTATCTCATATACCTTCATCATTCATATTACAAATCTGAGCCAATGCTCCAAAGGATACAATTATCTCATATATCTTCATCATTCGTATTACAATCTGACCCAATGCTCCAAAGGATACAATTATCTCATATACCTTCATCATTCGTATTACAATCTGAGCCAATGCTCCAAAGGATACAATTATCTCATATATCTTCATCATTCGTATTACAATCTGAGCCAATGCTCCTAAGGATGCAATTATCTCATATACCTTCATCATTCGTATTACAATCTGAGCCAATGCTCCAAAGGATACAATTATCTCATATATCTTCATCATTCGTATTACAATCTGAGCCAATGCTCCAAAGGATACAATTATCTCATATAACTTCATTATTCATATTACAATCTGAGCCAATGCTCCAACAGAGTTTAAATATTACAATTCCGTTCACATATTCTTCACAACATATAAATCATCAATTAAGCATGGAAATTACCACAAAATCATNGATGCAATTATCTCATATACCTTCATCATTCGTATTACAATCTGAGCCAATGCTCCAAAGGATACAATTATCTCATATAACTTCATTATTCATATTACAATCTGAGCCAATGCTCCAACAGAGTTTAAATATTACAATTCCGTTCACATATTCTTCACAACATATAAATCATCAATTTTGCATGGAAATTACCACAAAATCATAATATTCACAATATAAGGACTCACGATCATGCTAGACACCAATGTATAGATACTCGTCACCATGCCTATACATCATATTTGAAAATTAGCAAGTAGCAAATTATACTCAACTCCTATTCCCTCAAACTAAGGTTAGACCAAACACTTACCTCGGGTCCAAAGTATAGCAATCAACCAGAAACAACACGTTTTCCACGTGTATCCGACTCCAAATGGCCCAAATCAATTCTAATAAATTTCATATCGTAGATAACATCACATGCAACTGATTCTACTATTCAATTCAAGGTTACAGCGCGAAATTAGGTGAAATGACAAAAACTCCCCCAGGCCAGCATCTCAGAGTCGGGTAAACTTTACATTTTCAGAACCCTCGTAGTCTCACGAGTCTAGCCATATAAAAATCTCTCAAATCGGAGGTCAATCACCCAATCAAATCCCAATTTTAGAAAAACCTAAGTTCTACCCCAAACACCCAATCTCACCCATGGAAATCCCTATTTTTTAAGTTGAAAACATGTTAAATGATGTTAATGAATGAAATAAATAAGTAAAAACCAACTTACAAATGATTTGGAAGAAGTCTTGTTCTTGGAAAAATCGCCTAAGTGTGTTTAAGTTTGAGAAAATATGGAATATGAAGTCAAAATTTGGTTTTTGTACAGTGCAGGCTACTAGTTGGCATGGGAATTGCGAACAGGGGTTTGAAATTGCGAACCATTCAGACATTCCCAACCTTCGCATTTGCGAACCTCTTGGTTGCATTTGCGATCAAGCCTGCCTAGGTTAACCTTCGCATTTGCGATCAAGCCTGCCCAGATAAATCTTCGCATTTGCGAACCTCTTGGTGGCATTTGCAATCAAGCCTGCCCAGACCAACCTTCGCATTTTTGATGAGTAGCTCGCACTTGCGATGCTGGCTTCGCAAATGTGAAGCCTGCAGATCAGTCACACCAGCAAATTTCCAAGTTCAAAAATGCAATATGTGACCTATCCAAAACTCACCCGAGCCCTCGGGGCTCCAAACCACATACACACACTACCTCAAAAACATCCTATGAACTTATCCATGCGAACAAGTCACCAAAATAACATCATATACATCGAATTAAACCTCAAAATCCTTCTATCAAATTTCATAAAACATCAATTTTTCCATTTTTAGTTTGAAACACGTCAAACGACATCCGATTTCAACCAAACATTACAAAAAGTGCTTAAACCATAAATAAGACTTGTACCGGGTGCCAGAACAAAAATACGGGCCCGATACCATCACTTTCTAATCAAATTTCATTTTCATTTTCCTTAAATATTTTCAGAAAATAATTTTATTCAAAAATTCATTCCTCGAGCTTGGGACCTCGAAATTCGATTCCGGGCATACGCACAAGTCCCATATTTTCCTACGGACCCTCAAGGACCATCAAATCATGGGTCCGGGTCCGTTTACCCAAAATATTGACCGAAGTCAAATTTATTCATGTTAATATCAAATCTTAGCATTTTTCACTGAATTTCATATTTAAGTTGTCCAGCTATGTGCCACGACTGTGCACGCAAATTGAGGCAACTACAAATGAGGTTTCAAGGCCTCGGAATTACGGAATGGGTAATAAAATAGGTGATGACCCTTTGGGTCGTCACAAAAAGAACAAGGGCGCGAAGTTAAGTAACTAAGGATAATGATAGGCTAGTAAGAACATCATAAATACCGTGAGGTATACAATGTAATAAGATCGCAACTTTACAAGAGTCAGAGGGTCTTCCCTAAGCACTACAATGAAAGACCAGCTGAGGAAATAAGGAAAAAGGCTTCAACATAAGCATAGAGACCTAAAATAAGAGATGGAATTTAGAAGAGATGGAATTAGGAGTAACTAGAACAGATGGAATGATGCCCCAGTGGTAGAATAAGGGTGTGATTGTGATAGATTAGAGGATGACATTTAGGCATTTTATTGGGTAATGATTCAAAGAAAAGGGATTTCATGAATTGTACAGGATTGAAATAGCCCCATACGGTGAATCACGTTGGGATGCTATGAAATATGGTTAATGAAGTATTGTATCATCCCTAGAGGGATCAGGCAAATGACTTTAGATGTGCCACGATGTTACGTGAGCCCTAACGACAATGTATTATGTAAGAGGTTTCAATCAGTGGTAGATCATAGATCAACATAAGGTGAACCAACAATAGGCGAAAATAATTCCAAAGTATGAGATGAGATTAGGCCGTTATTCTTAGGAGGAATAGTAAAGAGGAATAACTAATGGACTTAGATTTAAACATATAGGATAAGCAGCGAGAGAGTAACCTAGTATTGGGGAGCAAACCTCGGTAATAATAAATCGGAGTAAGTGTTGTGGTACAGTATAACCTACCTAGATGTAGTAAAACCATAAAGATACATATACAAGTCTAAAAAACAATATATAGCAAAATCTGTAAGTTGAACAAAGTACCAAGCAAAGAACTTTAGTACACCTATAGATGCCTAGAGGGACAACTTGTCATAGTACAATATATGTTCAAAAAATGAAGCCTAGAGATTGGTTAAAAGCTAGCGGAAGAGGGAGATAAGAGTTGCATTGGCGCACATTCAAGGTAATAATGGTACAAGCTCGTGAAAGAAAGTTGAAACAGTTATGAGATCCTAGAAGCTAAACCAATTGAAGAAAATAAGTTTCGTCGAAAGTCGATAAGTTAGAAATGTTATAACATGTACTTTAGGGTGAGACTATGGTTCTTAACATGATAAGGAGGTTATTCTTTGATTTATTTTTTTCGTATGATAATCGTGTGCTATGTTTTGAACTCAAGCAAGTTGTGGAACAAAAGTTGGCAAAGGTCTTCACAAGTTACATTCATAATGTGCTGGAAATTAGGTCAAATGTAGCTGATATTTTCTCATAATATACTTCTAATTAGGAGATTATATACCTACAAAATCGAATATCTACGAGTCTAGTTTCCAACTCAATTAACCTCTCGTCGATACGACATTGGAGTAGGGAGATATTCGCATTTTCACAAGACTGCGCAAGCAGCTCCCATGGGACCCACAAAGTCGGTGTAAAACTCCAGCTTGTATTTAAGCCAATTCTAAATAGTTTTCACTCATTTTTGTCGTCAAAAACAGTTCCTAAACCCTCCTAAATCCTCTCCAATGATTCCACCATGATTCTAGGGTGAAAACCTAAGATAAAAACATGAACCCAACGCTAGAAACCCCGTGGTACTTGCTAGATCGTAGTTCTTCATCTTGTGGCTATTTTGGAGGGTTCTTCAAAGTGAAATAACCTCAGGTCTCGTCTGGTTCTTGTTGATTAAGGTAATAATCAGTCACTCCTTCACAAATATTAGATTTTAAAGGTGAACTACAAGTTTTTACACTCCAACTTGAACACCAAAAGTTGATTCAAGAAGAGAATACAACACGTATAGTGTTGTGGTGTCATATAGGATTATTGTGGGCTGTGTTTGGCCAAAATTTCAAGTGTTTGATACTTTCTAAGGTGAGTATAACATCCTACTAATTTTTCTTAATCTTTATTGTATGTTGGTTAAGTTGTTAGGATAATAAATTACAAGATAATACTTGGATTAGCTTAAGTCACTTCTATGGTGTTGTATTGCCATTGGGGGCTGTTGTAAGCTAAATATAACTTGGATTTCAACTTGAGGCTATTTTAGGAGGTATGTGTATTTTGTTATTGCATGTTCTTAAGGTTATCTTCATTTTGATTAAGTTAAATGGTTGGACTAGACATGAACTAGTGAATTAAGTTGCAAATCGAAGAAAGTTGGAGTTGTGGATTGTTTCCATTGTTATAAATATATGGTATAAGGATGGAATCATTGATGAATTACTTCATTATCATATTAATGATGTTTTTAAGTTAATGTAAGAAGTCTATAAGGGGTGATATGGCTTATACGGATTCCGATTGAGCTTGCCGCTCAAAATTATTGTTGAACTAATCGGAGAGCTTATTGTGAATTATATTATTTTTGTTTGGGTTGTTTGGTGACTTTTGGTAACATATGCGATGTAGTAAAAAAAGGGGAGGTGTTGTCCGTTTTCTTGTAGAATACTGGTTTTGAAATATGAGAGTAACAATGCTTATATGATGACAACGAAGTCGGGTTACTCATTGTAGACGTAAGAAGATCATATTGATCTTTGTTGACGATTGGAGAGAAGATTGCGAAGGTAGTGTAAGGCACTTCATTCTTTATTTTGGCATGATATAAAGTGAAATGAACGTAAACGATAAGCTATTTCATAATGAATTTACTCCTAGAACCTATGGTTGTCCATGTTGTTCTATCCTTACAAAGTAATTCTAAGAAAGTATGTATGATCATTGAGTCCTAGTGAAGTTCATATTATGTCCATAATGTTAATCGAAGGTGCAACTACCTTACGTCACTCCGAAAGTTTTAGAGCATGATTCCATGAGTCCAGCATGTATTATATATAGTATCTATTTTACTCAACTGAGCCGCGCTATAGTCGGTCGGGTACGGCACCTATTCTGCAACCACTGATCAGTTGGGTTTACTGAGCTCCATGTGGCGGGTATGATTCTACCGAACCTTATGATGGTCGGGTATATTTTTACCGAGTCCTCTTTGATTCGGGTACGATATGATGATGATGCCCACAGAGGGGGATGTTTTTAAAAGATTATGTATATATATGTATCACACATCTCATGTTACTATCTCTTAGAAGCACTCAGATGTTACATGTTGTATCTCCTATATCTCTCATTACATTAATGTTCTTATTTATGTTTTTCTACCTTACATACTCAGTACTTTATTCGTACTGATGTCCCTTTTGTCCGGGGACACTGTGTTTCATGCCTGAAAGTCCCGATAGATAGGTTGACAGTCCTCCTAGTAGGCTATCAGCTTAGTGGAAGGTGTTGCTACACTCCACTTTCTCCGGAGTTGCCTATTTGGCCAGTACAATTAGGACATGTATTGACTGGTATGGCGGGGTCCTATCCCGACCTTTATGATGTTAATGTACTCTTAGAGGCTTATAGACAGATGTTAGGTATATGGATACTTGTATGGTCTTGTCGGCCTATGTTTTGAGTTTACAAATGATCATGTCAGCCTTATAGGCCCGTATGTCACATGTATAAGTTTCTATATCATGTTTGGTCATCCTATGTCTAGTATGCACTTATATTTTATTCCGGTTATCTCATGAAGTCCCTTTTGGACCATTTACCCATGATAGTACAATAAGAAAGATATGTTACGTTGGTTCTCGGTTGAGTAAGGTACCGGGTGCCCGTCGCGGCCCATAAGTTGGGTCGTGACATTAGCTAACCCTAGGACTCGCCCATTAACTCCGAATTGATTTTGGAAAAGATAATTTAGGTTTGGGTAAGATTAATTAACCATAACTTGAGGCGTGAACCCTCACTTTATAAATTCTACCTAGGGATAGGATTAAACTACGTGTAGCCATACTCGGTGTGCTTAATCTCTTAATTGTTTTAGGGATAATTCAATTAGGAAGTCTTGTTAGTTTTCGGAAGAAGCTAATATAGAATATTACTCGAGGCTAATTGATCACGCTCAACTATGTCTTATAGAAAGACTAAACGGGCGCTGCAAATATAATCTGGGGTATTACGCCCAAAGTCGATCCCACAGGGAATTTACGTATCAATTGAGTCTATAAAATACTAAACTGTTATTTAATCACTTTTCTCAAGACTTTTGAATATCACTTGGTGATGGTTACTAAATCTAATAACAAAATAATAAATTAGCAATTAACTAACAATATAATATAAACAATAATAATAAAGGGTCTACGGTTATGGTTTCCCCCGTTGGTGAATTCTTCCTTGGATATGTCTTATAGTTTAATTGGCTATCTTTGTCAATCATGAACGCTCTAACTATCATAAATCTCTCTCAAGTAATTATGATAATTTACTAAACGCACTCTCTCAAGTTACGCTAGCTAGATCACAATACAGTTCACTTTAGATTGCACCCGAGGTATCGTTATCTCTAATGTAACCTCTAAACCCTCGGTTATGACTTTTGTCTATACTCTGGGAGTGGTTTTGTTCAAGAAACTACCTAAATATGCACTCTCTCTCAAGTAGATACATAATAAATAGGAATAGTTAATCAAAGGGCCCTTTCAATCAACTATAATAAGAACGTAGTTGAACAAAAAGAGATTAATCAACCAAAATATATTAATATCACAATGAATTCATCCCCAACAGGTTCTACCAAAACCCTAGACTAAAGAATGTAGCTACTCATGTTATTGAGAATCAAAACTAAAATAAACTGCATAATTGAAATACTAAGTANACCCCGGGCGTTTGGGCTCTAACGCACCCCTAAGGCCAGGGCAGGCCTGGCGTTTGGGCCCTAACGCCCCCCTAACGCCAGGGGCTGCCTAGACTTATGGGGTAAACGCCCCCTAACGCCAGGTAGGGTCAGGCTTTAGGGGGAAAACGCCCGGCTATCGCTCGGGTGTCTCCTTTCGCGTAATTTCGACGTATTTGCATCCCTTTAGCTCCATTTCCATCTCCAATTCACCTACACATAAAACAAGCTCTATTAAGCACATAACAAGTGTATTTTTATCATTAATGCACCTCAAATGTACGGTATATTA
>ML374657.1:0-23398 GCA_005239525.1 Nicotiana knightiana | reverse complement strand
GGGGTTAGTTTTAAGAACCCAAACTAGTTTGGGTCCTTTTCTATGAGAGAATGGATGAACCAAGCTTTTTCTGGCAATGGTAGCCAGTTTTTCTCTTTAACAAAACTCTCATTTCTTCGACTGGCATGCTCTTTTGCAGTACACTCAATTTTGTAGTGGCCAGTCTTACTACAGTAGGTGCAGATTTTATTCTCAAGGAGAGTGAGATACTTGCTTTTGGGATACCACTTGGGCAATTGACTCCCAAAGCCAATCCCTCTCCTATTGCTACNTAGAGAGTTGTTCCTTCTCTTTGGTTGTTTCTTCGGAATCATCCATGAAATCAAGTAGCAACTCGGAGAGTTTTTCCTTAGATATGATCTTTATTTTATTTTTAAGCTGGGAAATACTTACCTCTGGTTCTTCATGTGATTCCTCATCGGATTCTCCAATTGCCATGAGCGCCTGATCTTCATTCTCACCATCTTCTGATTCTTCATCTATACGTTCCCCCAAGCAGCAACCATAGCTTTTGTTGTGGTTTTCTTGGGTTGGAACAGTTACTTCTTCTGGTTCCTTCTTTCATATCTCTTCTTTTTCTATTCCACTTCCCACTGAGGACAGTTATTGATAAGGTGGTCAGTCTTTCCACACTTGTAGCATCCTTCGTTGGTTGGCTTTTCTGGAGCTTTTTCTTTGTTGTAATTTCCTCCTCTAGAGATGCCCTTCTTCCTTATTAGAATGTTTCTGAATTCTTTGATAATCATGGCCATCTCATCTTCCTCAAGATCTTCCCCCTCAGTGATTCTCAGTGCTAGAGTCCTCTCCTTCTTTGGACCATCCATCTTCATTGTCTGCCTTCTAAGTTCATAGGCAGTAAGGTTTCCAATTAGTTCATCCAATCTGAGGGTTGCCATATTTTTGGATTCCTGGATAGCAGTGATTTTGCTTTCCCAGGAGATTGGTAAGACCCTTGTCAGGATCTTCTCTACCCTGTCCTCTTCAAGAATGACTCTACCAAGAGACTTAAGTTTTCATTTGTCAAAGTTGTGAACCTTGTGTACATCTATTGGATTGTATCTCCTTCTTTCATAGTGAAGTTTTCATACTATGAGTATAGAAGAGTACCTCTTGGTCTTTTTACCTGAGGTGTTCCTTCATAAGCTACTTGAAAGGTATCCCAGATTTCTTTGGCAGTGGTGCAACTTTGGATTCTGCTATACTCATCTAGACCTAGTCCACACACTAGCCACTTCTTGGCCTTTGCATTCTTCTCCCATTTCTTCAGATCCTCAGTAGTGCAGTCAGCTCTAGTCTTTGGTACATCTACACCTTCAGCAGTCTTCATCATGGTAGCTAGAGGACCATCAGTGACTATGTCCCAGAGTTCATAGTCTTCTCCAATCAGGTGGTCCTTCGTCCCGTTCTTCCACCAAGAGTAATAATGGCCATAGAAGAGTGGTGGCCTTGCAGTTCATTGACCCTCCCAGTTTCTAGGTGGTGCACTCATTCTGATACCAATTGATGTTTTATACGTCAATACCACACAAGAGGGGGGGTGATTTATGTGGTGTCCAATTTTCGAGTGTTGTCTCAATAGAAGAACCTGGTTCTTCTTGGTGTTCCAACTTCTACTGGTGCGGAATAATAAATGCAGTAAAGTAAAAACACAGAGATTTTTACGTGGAAAACACCTGGCTCAAAAGGTGAAAAAACCACGACCTACTCCTCAGTAGGATTTTCCCAAACTCTTCACTACAACTCTGAGCCAAACAGCATTTACAAAATAAACTATTTTGTAAACCTAGGATAACTCAAATCCCTTTGTAGCAAACTAGCCTCTGGCTAATTGCGACAAGCTTCAAGTTAACTCTAACTTTAACACTGTGTAGCTATTACAATTGCTTATAATAAAGCTGAAAGATACAATATTAAATCACTTACTACAACCAATTAGACTAGAAAGACAAACAGATGGAACTGGTTCTTCTAGCTGGTTAGTAGCCTTTGTGTCGCACAAGGATTCTGCTTGCAAAATTTCTCTGGTAATTTTGCCTTCAGTTCTTGCTTCAATTCTGTCTTTGTGCGAATGATTCTTCAGTAGGAATACTTCAACATTATATAGAACCAGAAGTTGAGATGTTCTTGTTTAGTTCTAATGCAACTCTTCCTTAGAGGAAGAGTTTGTGTTTATCTCAACTTCCTTCCTTTATTTCTGTCGTTCCTGAACTCGAATTCTAACCCATTATCAATTTTCAAATTTTTCGCATTAGGAGAAAACCTCTTAGTTCACGGATAATTCACATATCACGTTTATCTCCTGTGCATGTACGGTTCTTGTGCCAATTGGTTCGTTCGAGATATTTGCCCTGATGGACCTGGTTCAACTAGGTAGGCATTTGTCAATCTTCAAAACCATGCAGTGACTTGGGTCAACAATTGGTATCAACGCACTAGGTTTACTAGGTCTTACAAGTCAGGAGCAAGCTTATTAGATTCTGGAGGATCGGTACGCAGACGTTTGTACTTATCTTCCAGAGGCTATGGAGTTTAGGAACAAATTTAACTTCTATTCTTATCTGTCGTGTGATTTTATTCTATCATTGCTGATTGAACTCTTCTAATATTTCCCTCTCGTAGATGGCGAGGACACGTGCTATGTTTTCAGCTGGACAGCATCCGGAGCCCCAAGTGGCAGCTACTACGAGGGCAGAGGTTGAGGCCGAGGTCGTGCCAGAGGCCGAGGTAGAGGCGGAGCTAAGCGAAGATCTCGAGCAGCAGCACCAGCAGTGGAGCCTCAGGTGGATTTTGATGCTAAGGTTCCAACTCAGATTGTACATGTTGGACCATCTCAGGTCCCGTATGGGTTCATCACCACCCCAGTACTTCAGGACGCTCTGGTTTGTTCGGTGGTCCATATGGAGAGTGTGGCCCAGACTGGTACATTTCCTATGGCACCAATTATCTCCCATGTTGGCGGAGGAGCACAGACTCCCGCTACTCACACTCCAGGGAAGATAGCTCCCTAGTATCATACATCAGCAACACCGCTAGCTGAGGTAGTTAAGCCTATTGTTGCGGCACAGGCCGATGATAGGCCCGCCATGTCTTGTGAGGCCTTATTGAGATTGGACAAGTTCCCTAAGCTCTACCCAGTTCATTTCAGTGGTGCACCTTCTGAGGACCCACAAGATTATCTTGACTGCTGCCGTGAGGTGCTGCAGAACATGGGGATCGTTGAGACCAATGAGGTCTATTTTCGTGTATTTTAGATGATGGGTTCCGCCAAGAGGTGGTGGAGGGATTTCATGCAGATCAGACCAGCTGGATCGCCTGATCTTACTTTGGACTAGTTCACTCAACTCTTCCTAGAGAAGTTCCTCTCTGTCACATTGAGAGAGGATTATCGCCGGTAGTTCGAGCATCTCTAGCAGGACAGAATGAATGTTACTCAGTGCGAGATCCTTTTTGTGGATCTATCACATCATGCTCTTCCTTTACTTCCTACTGAGAGGGAAAGGGTGAGAAGGTTTATAGATGGACTCGCTCACCTTATTAGGCTTCAGATGGCCAAGGAGAGTAGGGGTGAGATATCTTTTTAGGCGGCTGCCAATGTACCCAGGTGGATCGAGGTGGTTCTTGCACATGAGAGAGGGCAGGGGTCTGATAAGAGGCCCCATCATTCCAGTGGGTTTAGTGGCTCCTTGTTTGGAGGCAGGGGTACTTTGGTGAAGGGCATCCTCCCAAGTCTTATAATTCAGCACTCCAAGCATCTCACAGTGCTTCAAGTGGTCACGGGCCTCATATGTCTCATCCCGATCAGCTAGCCTACAGTGCATCACCAGCTCCTATTAGTGCACCTCCACTCCAGAGTTTTCAGGGAGATTACTCAGGTCGACAGGGTCAGTTTCAGGGTCAGCAGTCACAGCAGTCAGGGTCCTATTATATTTCTGGTGACCCGAGGCACATTGCTAGATTTTGCCCTCGGGCACCGGGCATCTCACAGTAGCACGGTTCTCGTGCCATGGTGCTAGCACCGGTTGCTTCACTACCTGCTCCGCCGGTTAGAGGCAAGGGTCGGGCAGCCAGAGGTGGAGGTCAGGCGGTTAGAGGTGGAGGTCAGGTCGTTGGAGGTGGAGGACAACAAGTTAGAGGTCGTCCGAGGGACGTGGTTCAGATTGGTGGGGCCAAGCCCCGAGGTTATGCTTTCCCAGTCAGGCCTGAGGTTTTAGTCATCTGACGTTGTTATCACACATATTTTTTCAGTTTTTCATATGGATGCTTTAGTTTTATTTTATATGGGATCTACATATTCCTACATGTCATCCTACTTTGCTTCATATCTGGTTGTGCCTCGTGATTCTCTAAGTGCTCTTGTGCATGTGTCCAGACATGCGGGAGACATACATAGGTGGTTAACATTGTATGGTTACCATTGGGAGTCTCGAGACTATTGTAGATATCCTACTTCTCGATATGGTTGATTTTGATGTCATCTTGGGTATGGATTGGCTTTCAGCTTATCATGCTATATTGGATTATCACGCCAAGACGGTGACCTTAGCCTTTCCGGGGTTGCCTCGATTAGAGTGGTGAGGGACTCCTGTCCATTCTACTAGTAAGGTTATCTCTTATGTAAAGGCTCGGCATATGACCGAGAAGGGGTGTCTAGCTTATTTGGCTTATGTCCGCGATTCTAGTGCGGATGTTCCTTCTATGGATTCAGTACCAAATGTTCATGATTTTCCAGAGGTGTTTCCTGCAGATCTGCCGGGGATACCACCCGAGAGATATATTGACTTGTGTATTGATTTGTCTCCTGTCACTCAGCCTATTTCTATTATGTCATACCGTATGACCCCTCAAAAGTTGAAAGAATTCAAGGAGAAGTTGCAGGATTTGCTTGATAAGGGCTTCACTAGACCTAGTGTCTTGCCCTGGGGTGCGCCTGTGTTGTTCGTGAAGAAGAAAGATCGATCGATGAGGATGTGCATAAATTATCAGCAGTTGAACAAAGCCACCATCAAAAACAAGTATCGGATTGAAAAATAATTTGATCAGCTTCAGGGTGACAAGGTGTTTTCGAAGACTGATTTGAGGTCCGGCTACCATCAGTTGAGGATTAGGGCACCTGATGTCCCTAAGACAACTTTTCGGACTCGGTACAGTCATTATGAGTTTTTAGTGATGTCATTTGGATTGAGGAATGCCCCGGTAGCATTTATGGAATTGATGAACCGGGTATTCAAGACCTATCTGGATTCCTTTGTGATTGTGCTTATTGATGATATCTTGATCTACTCCCGCAGTCGAGCAGAGCACGAGCAACATCTTTAGATCGTACTGTGGACATTGAGAGATAGCCAGTTATATATCAAATTTTCAAAGTGCGAGTTTTGGTTGGACGTGGTCGCTTTCTTGGGGCACGTCGTATAAGCAGAGGGCATTCAGGTGGATCCTAGAAAATTGAGGCGCTTCAGAACTGTCCTAGACCCACTTTAGCTACGGAGATCTGGAGTTTCTTAGGTTTGGCGGGTTATTACCGTCGCTTTGTGTAGGGGTTCTCATCTATAGCATCCTCATGAGAAGAATTACCATGTCCATGACTTAGAGCTGGCAGTCATTGCTCATGCGCTGAAGATTTGGAGGCACTATATTTACGGCGTGTCCTACGAGGTTTTCATAGATCATCGGAGTCTTCCGTATTTGTTAAAACAAAAGGATCTTAAATTGAGGTAGATGAGGTGGTTGGAGCTATTGAAAGATTACGATATCACCATATTGTATCATCCCGGGAAAGCCAATGTGGTGGACGATGCCTTGAGTAGAAAGGCAGCGAGTATGGGCAGCCTTGCATATATTCCAGTCAGTGGGAGATCGGTTGCATCAGATTTTCAGGATTTGGACAATCAGTTCGTGAGGTTGGACGTTTCAGATCCCAGACGTCTTCTAGCTAGTACAGTCGCTCGGCATAGAGTTTTGACGATGCAGGGTCATATTTGTGTGCCTAATGTAGATGGACCTTGTGAGTTGATTCTTCAGTAGGCCCACAGTTCCCGATATTCAATTCATCCGGGTGTTTCCAAGATGTATCAGGACTTGCGGCAACATTATTGGTGGAGAAGGATGAAGAATAACATAGTTGCTTATGTAGCTGGGTGTCTAAATTTTCAACAAGTAAAGTGTGAGCATCAAAGGCCTGGTGGGTTGCTTCAAAAGTTAGAGATTCATGAGTAGAAGTGTGAGTGTATCACTATGGATTTTATTGTCGAACTCCCACGAACTCGGAGAAAGTTCGATGTGGTATGGGTTATTATGGACACTGAACAGGTCAGCGCATTTCATCCCTATGGCAGATACCTATTCTTCAGAGTTGTTAGCTGAGATCTACATCCGCGAGATCGTCCGTCTTCACGGTGTGTCCATGTCTATCATTTTTTATCGAGGTACATAGTTTCGCTCGCACTTCTGGAGAGTAATACAGTGTGAGTAGGGCACGTAGGTTGAATTGAGTAGAGCATTTCATCCTCAGATTGACAGACAGTCTGAGTGCACTATTCAGATATTGGAGGATATACTCAGCTCGTGTGTTATATATTTCGGGGGTTCGTGGGATCATTTCTTGCCACTTACAAGTTTTCCTATAACAACAGTTACCAGTCGAGCATTCAGATGGCCCCCTATGAGGAATTACACGGGAGGCGGTGTCGTTCACCGGTTAGATGGTTCGAGTCGAGGGAGGCTCAGTTGTTGGGTACATATTTGGTGCAGGATGCCTTGGATAAGGTCAAGATTGTTCAGGATCGACTTCGCACAGCTCAATCCAGGCAGAAGATTTATGTTGATCATCAAGATCGTGATAGTGCATTCATGGTCAAAGAGAGAGTATTGCTTCGGGTTTCACCCATTAAGGGTGTGATGAGGTTCGGAAAGAAGGGAAAGTTGAGCCCTAGGTACATCAGACCGTTTGAGATTCTGGAGAGAGTGGGTGAGATGGTGTCACGACCCAAAATCTATAAGGTCGTGATGGCGCCGGACATCATCATCGGGCAAGCCAATCGTTAATTAATTGAAACAATATTTTGTTCTAACATTTATGAAAAACATTTCCTTTCACTTGATTACGTGTTAACTAAATAAAATCGGTTAAGTAAAACAATGGTTTGAATATTACACTTTAGCAAATATATCCCAACACATCCCAGAACCCGGTGTCACAAGTACATGAGCAATTTCTAAGAATTTTACAATTTCTACAAAGCTTGTCCGAAATACAAGAGGACAAGGAAATTAAAATAATGTAATACAGTATGAGGGAGACTGTGTCAGCTGCGGGTCGCCTCCGGATGATGCAGCTCGCCTAAGTCTCCAATCCCCCACATCGCTATGAAAGTACCTGTGCAATAAAATTCACAACAAGTGTAGCATGAGTACAAAAACAACTAGTACTCAGTAAGTCGCCCGTCTAACCTCAGAGAGGTAGTGACGAGAGATCAAATTTGAAACTTGCTAAAGGTAAATTTAGAATATTCAAGTGTGACACTAAGCATGACTATCATAGGAAATTTATTAAAATCAAGAATAAATATTATCCACTCCGTTCACATTTAACACTTTAATATTCGTCGTATTAATAATAGTTAATCAACATGAGTGATTTAATCATATAACAATTTATTAACGGGGAGGAACAACTTCTTCCAAAATTTTTAATAACTTTAAATCTCTGTCATTTCAATTGACAACTAAAAATTTCAGGCCAGTAATCAAGCAAAAATCATAGCAACTACGCAGTAAATATCACGCGCAAGCAATACCGAGGGTCGAACGGCATGGACCAACAATAATAAATTGTGCACTGCCGAGGATCGAACAGCTCGAACCATAGATGCATCTATCTGCCCCGCTCGCGAATCGATCATGCGACGCGGTTAAAAATAATAAGGCCAGCCTGCTCGCGCATCATACATGCGACTCAGGTGCTCATATGAATACACACAAATACAGGGCCATCCTACTCGCAAATCATACATGCGACTCAGGCACCCAAAGTTACACATGTTCACACAATAAGTCCACATTTTTATCAAGAAAGAAGTTTTTCTCAGGAAAGTGGTAAAATTCTTCTTGAAGGAACATGAAATATAGCTTTTAAATCTTTCTTTTGAAACTCATTTGTCAAGTTTAATGATATTCCATAATATAACCCTACCAGGTATACAATTATCCACGGAGGAATCAATTCTCTTTCTAGATGATTAAGAAAATGAACTCTAGTCTTCTTTTAGATATTGAATTACGATTTCGATTATTTAGCAGTTTAATAGTACAGGCAGGATCACAGGTACAACACGTAAGGCATGCTAGTGGGTCCTAGACTACCCGAACATGGCGTAATTGTAGCTAGGCACGGACTACTGTCACCTCGTGCGTACGTAGCCCCCGAAAATAATAGCACATACTTAATTAATTCACCTACGGGGACAATTACCCCTCACAAAGTTAGAAAGGAGACTTACCTCGCTCCGAAATTCCATAACCGGCTTCCAAGCCCTTCCGACTACTTCAACGGATGCACAACGCCCCAAAAATATCCAAATCACGGAAAACCAATGAAAATATACTCTAATATTTGCAACAATTCAAAATTATATAATTTCCCAACCCCGCTTAGTGAAATGACCAAAATGCCCTCGAGCCCACGTGCCCGGAATCTGAAATTTCTCGAAGATATATTCTACTCATAGATTTACTAGTTCAAATATACAATTTACTCTACATTCCATGCTCAAAATCATGGCTAGAAATCCAAATTACCATTTCTAGGTTTTCTTCAATATTTCCAATTTTTTCCAAAATTTTCATGTATAATCCATGCATATAACTTGTATTAATCTAAAAAACATGAAGGAATTACTTACCTATCATTGCATGAAGAAATCCTCTTTTGAAGCCTCCTAAAATCGCCCATGTCAAGATGAAAAATGATGAAATGGCAAACAAATCTTGGTTTTAAAACTTTCTGCCCAGGCCATTTTTCGTACCTGCGATTCCGCAGGTGCGACCAAACCTCCGCACCTGCGGTTTTCCTCAGCTCAAGCCAACTTCTCACCTGCGCCCCATAACCCACATCTCGACTTCCCAGGTGCGGAAATGTCATCGCACCTGTGCTCCAAGCCAGACCAACACCTCTTCGCACCTAAGGCCCAAGCATCGCATGTGCAGTCACACCAGATGACAGCAACCTCAACCTTCTTCAAACTCTCAAACTTGATCCCTCAACCACCCGGAATCCACTCGAGGCCCCCGGGACCCCGTCCAATTATACCAACCTGCTCCAAAACATAATGCGGACTTGCTCGAGGCCTCAAATCACATCAAACAACATTGAAACCACGAATCGCACCTAAACCACGAAACCTATCAAATCACGTCCGATTGACCCCAAATTTTTGCACACAAGTCGTATTCGACATTACAGACCTGCTCCAACTTCCAGAATCGCATTCCCACCTCGATATCAAAATTTCCACTTCCGGTCGGATTTTCTCAAAAACCGTCAAATTTCTATCTTTAGCCAAATGACCTCTGGACATCCGAATTCACTTCCGATTGCGCTCCCAACTCCAAAATCACCATACGAAGCTATTCCCGGACTCAGAATCCCAAACAGACATCAACATCACTGAAATGCACTTCAAGCCAAACTTAGGAAATTCCTTCAAAAAATGTTGACTTCCACAATATTTGCCGAAACGCTCCCAGGTTATCCAAAATCCGATCCGGACATACAACCCAGTCCGAAATCATCATACGAACCTGCAGGAACCTTCAAATCCTGATTCGGAGGTTTTTTACTCAAAATTCCAATCTTAGTTGATTTTTCCACTTAAGGCTTCTAAAATGAGAATTTTCTTTCCAAATCAACTCTAAACTTCCCGAAATTCAATTTCGACCACACCACGGGTCATAATACTGAAACGAAGCTCCTCACGGCCTCCACCCGCTGAACGACGTGCTAGAGCTCAAAACGACCGATCGGGTCGTTACATTCTCCCCCACTTAAATAGACGTTCGTCCTCGAACGTGCTAAGAACTGCTCTGGAGTTATCTGAAATCACTGTTATAATACCTCGAGCACCTGCTCGTGCTACCACAACCCGGTTGAGTACATTAGCTTGATCAAATCTGAAGATTTCTTCTTTTATCCATATAATAAGCTCAGAACCTAGTTCTAATACTTAAGATTCTCTGCCAGGCCTAGTTCCAATATATAAAACCGTATCAACTACCAAACGACATACCAGAACATGACTGCATACCCATGCTGAATTAGCACCATGCACCGCAAGATTCATCATCTAACCACCATGACGCTCCCTGAACCTTAATAGCAAAAACTCCACGAATCTGATGCTCCCAAGGCACCTTCTGATATATATATATACACCATGCTATAATGTTGACGATACCACCAAATAGAGGAGATGTGTAGAAATTCATACCCAACTGCAGAGTTAACAAATCATTGAATATCTCACCTTGACTAGAATCATCACCTCATTATGAACCTGAATCATGATATTTGTTCTTTAATATACACTTCACATAACCTTATCGCACTGATCCCTGATCCGATAATCTCGCCTCACCCAGTATGAATTGCTCAGAAAATAGACCACCCCAAACATGATCAACAGCCTCACATGATACCACATCGCGCCAATAGGCCATAACTCGAACATGATAATAAGAAACGACTCAGGAAGGGACTATTCAACTCACGCAACTAATATGAACTTTTCTCATAAAATAGGAAGTAGAAGATAAGAAAATAAATATGATAACCTTACTCATCATCACACTGTTGTGGGGTGCAACCCGATCCGAATAACATACCCGTGGCGACATACCACCCGATCCACACATAAAATTTACATAAGAAGATATATACATGGAGCTGACTTGCTCACTATTACAAATTACTGAATATCGATCATAACCACGCTAAGTGCATAATACCATCCTGGGGAGACTGATAAAGCGATTGGCTACAAAACTCAAGCACAACTGAGGTGCGATATATATACACACACTCTGGATCTCAAGAGCTATCCTGCTCATATAACATCCCCACTACGCGGGACCTCAACACCTAGGAAATTATCAAGCTGTTTCACAACTCACACGGCACAACCATAATATCACATGAATTTGATGAAGACGGAACATATTTGTTGTTCTAATACCTTTCCATGAAAAAGCACTCTACTGAAATGAACGTGCCTGGCTCATACGGAGCCCAAAATCATATTTAAATCCATCCACAAACATCGAGTCTACCTTGCTCGCACCAAACTAAGCTAATAGCTTTACCTGGGTCCACACTAACTCACTTTCTCTCATAATATGCGAGAACAACCATCATAGTCGGGACAAACACCCCGTAATCCACAATCAACTTAACCGAACGCGCTCCAGGCATAAATTCTCAAATAAACAACATTGCACTTCTTTATACTTGGTCTAAATCTTCAATCAATCAGGTGACTACATGTCACACTTTATACAATCTTTTTGCGGTCATGCTTCCACGACCTTCCACACAAGGCAACAATTTTGCACATCTATACCGCCGACCACACTAATGCTTCAACGCAAATCAAGAACCCATGACCAGGGTACAAAGCCTCTTTCACCGAATATCGATCTCAGGTGACACTGAAGATAACACTAGCTTACTCTGAAATTTCAAATCACTTTTTCTTGCTCATCCGAGATCATGACATCCTTGTCAACACCGAATCGCAATCTCGATTCTCACTCCCAGTGACATACTGCTTACCGCACCTAACATGCCAATATGAGGTAGCGCAAAAATTCCATCATAACTTCTGAACCGCCAATAGGGTGAACACTTCATCATATAGAAACCCTTTACTTAACTCAATTCAAGAGTATCATCTAAACATACGAGTGAATTCCCTCAATCACCCAACATGAAAATCCTTAAGTAGTAGTCTATACCACCATAACCCTTCCGGAATCTGCCTACACCTGAAAGGCCATAGCACTCAAATGATCCCACATGAAATCCATTACGACGGCCGACAAGCCCCATACACACCGGCACAAACCACATGCATAACTTAATCACGTCGAAGGAACGGATCACTGCCGTAAATGTGCCATTTCAACCATGGGTAATCAATATATTTTCTTTTAATCATCTTCAATTGCTTCAGGAATAATAGCAACTTCCTTCAACTCATATCAAACTCAACCCTCACTCATCCCGAGTGACCTTAATTCACGAGACTATGCTGCCTAAATCCCGCAACCCGTCTCGTACCCTCCTGATAATCTTTCTACAATCCAGATTTTATTTTTCTCAATCCTCTAATACTATCCTGCACGCTGAAACATATCATAGAACATTCCAACCACCTTCCTTTTTCTCAAAAATTACTCTACAAAGCTTGATTATTGATCATACTGCTGCCTGAAACCCTTAAACGCCGCATTCTTAACTTTTGTACTCACTAGGACCGCTATTGAGAGTCACCCACTCTGACTGGCCCCGAATACAATCAACTCCAAGGCTCTTCTAGCACATGAACACCCTTTTCCTTGAAGCACATGACTGAGTCACTACCCTGACAACTCACATATGCCTTAAGAAAAATTCTGAATCTTCCAAAGCCTAACCCTGGTCAGACAGGGCCAACTTTTACACACATTCATCAAATCCCACGCACAATCACCATTTTTACTCCTTTCCCTTAACTGTAATAACTTGCCAACATGCCGATAATCCGCAACCCTATGACAACACAATCCTGCAACCCAACTGCAGATGATTGGACTCCCCCACTTAGCCCGAAGCTACTCCTTGAACCACTCTAGACCCTGCTGAGATCCCTTCTCCTTTGATAACACGATCTTTCTCAACCAATCCGTCCAATTCTCCCAAATTATTTTTCTAGCACTCCCTAAATACTCAAATTCTCTAGCATCATTCACACATTCTGCCTCCTACCGAATAGCCCCTAGAACCTCTCACAAAGACTTGCCAACCATTCCACCGCTAACTTATTCACAAGATATAACCCACCTGTGGAAATCACTCGCGGACACCTTCCAACGACGCTGAAATGTATGCTCTCTGCGATTTCAATACCCCATCCTACGCCTTTCTTCATTTACCAACTTTACTAGTCCGTCCACTCCCCATGGACATCCATTAAATGCGCGACAATATCTTCAAATTCCAAGTTATGCTGCCGCTCCCCCACTTTGCAACTGCTCGACTTTCGCTTCTTACACCTAGCCTCCTAGAAATGGAACCACCTCCTAGCCTCAGGATCATTCTCTGTAGCTCTCAAACCAGCAGATCACCACGACTTCAAGCTCTCCGAAGATCATCTTTCTCTAGCTGCCTTCATTATCAACACCTATCCGGTACTGAACCACCACATCTCACGGCCTCTGCCAACCGCATTCTTAAATACTTCTTCTCAATACTATGACTTCACGCAACCGTAGAAACCATAGCACTGACAAACTTAACACATTTTATTTAATCAATGACGACGACTTCACGTCACAGGTGCATATCCCACCTCACTTGAAGACGCCAAGTCTTACTACTTTATCAGCCCCAACCAGGCCATTCATAATCCAAATGCCTTTCCTCTGTTGGAACTAAAATATCGAAATCTCGAAACCACACTCTCAGAAGACCTCCCTTCAAACCATTCATCACCCCCAACACGCGGGCAAGCATTCAATCATCATTTTGACATCGCACGATAACCAATAGCAAGCATTATCACTACCTGAGCACAGCCTTAAGGCTCTCAGAAACACAACTACTGAGCTGAAACAACATATTATTCTTTTGCAGGGCCATAACAACATCCCCAACCAATTACACATGGAACATCTCGAATTACATCCGTAGCACCATTTCAATTCCTCAAATTTCCTGATTCATAGCAAGCGCTTCGCGACGCGTAATATTGAGTAGAATGAACATAGTCATAAGCCTCAAAGGAATCGAATCACACGATGAGGAATCACGAAGGGAAGTACCCCTAACAGCCCTGTAGCCTCTCGAAGATAAGTACATACGTCTTCGTACCGATCAGCAAGACTCTACTAGACTTGCTCATGACTCGTGAGACCTAAGGGAACCTAGAGCTCTGATACCATGTTGTCACGACCCAAAATCCATAAGGTTGTGATGGCGCCGGACATCATCGTCGGGCAAACCAATCATCAATTAACTAAAACAATTTTCTGTTTTAACATTTATAAAAAACATTTCCTTTCATTGATTACGTGTTAACTAAATAAAATCGGTTAAGTAAAACAATGTTTTGAATATTACACTTTAGAAAATATATCCCAACACATCCCAGAACCCGGTGTCACAAGTACATTAGCAATTTCTATGAATTTTACAATTTCTACAAAGCTTGTCTGAAATACAAGCGGACAAGGAAATTAAAATAATGTAATACAGTATGAGGGAGACTGTGTCAGCTGCGGGTTGCCTCCGGATGAGGATCGTGCACTGACGAGCCATTCGACCCTCAGCAGTGCACAATTTATTAACGGGAAGGAACAACTTCTTCCAATATTTTTAATAACTTTAAATATCTGTCATTTCAATTGACAACTTAAAATTCCAGGCCAGTAATCAGGCAAAAATCATAGCAACTACGCAGTAAATATCATGTGCAAGCAATGCCGAGGGTCGAACGGCGGGGACCAACAATAATAAATTGTGCACTGCCGAGGGTCGAACGGCTCGAACCATAGATGTATCTATCTGCCCCGCTCACGAATCGATCATGCGACGCGGTTAAAAATAATAAGGCTAGCCTGCAAGCGAATCATGCCTGCGACTCAGGTGCTCATATGAATACACACAAATACAGGGTCATCCTGCTCACGAATCATACATGCGACTCAGGCACCCAAAGTTACACATGTCCACATTTTTATCAAGAAAGTAGTTTTTCTCAGGAAAGTGGTAAATTTTTTCTTAAAAGAACATGAAATATAGCTTTTAAATCTTTCTTTTGAAACTCATTTGTCAAGTTTAATGATATTCCATAATATAACCCTACCAAGTATACAATTATCCACGGAGGAATCAATTCTTCTTCTAGATGGTTAAGAAAATGAACTATATTCTTCTTTTAGATATTCAATTACGATTTCGATTATATTAGCAGTTTAATAGTACAGGCAGAATAACAGGTACAACACGTAAGGCGTGCCAGTGGGTCCTAGACTACCCGGACATGGCATAATAGTAGCTACGCACGGACTCCCGTCACCTCGTGTATACGTAGCCCCCGAAGATAATAACACATACTTAATTAATTCACCTAGGGGGACAACTTCCCTTCACAAAGTTAGAAAGGAGACTTACCTCTCTCCGAAATTCCATAACCGGCTTCCAAGCCCTTCCGACGACTCCAACAGACGCACAACGCCCCAAAACTATCCAAATCGCGGCAAATCAATGAAAATATACTCTAATATTTGCAACAATTACAAATTATATAATTTCCCAACCCCGCTTAGTGAAATGACAAAAATGCCCTCGGGTCCACGTGCCCGGAATCTGAAATTCCTCGAAGATATATTCTACTCATAGCTTTACTAGTTCAAATATACAATTTACTCTACATTCCATGCTCAAATTCGTGGCTAAAAATCCAAATTACCATTTCTAGGTTTTCTTCAATATTTCCAAATTTTTCCAAAATTTTCATGTATAATCCATGCATATAAATTGTATTAATCTTAAAAACATGAAGGAATTACTTACCTATCATTGCATGAAGAAATCCTCTCTTGAAGCCTCCCAAAATCGCCCATGCCAAGATGAAAAATGATGAAATGGCCAACAAATCTCGATTTTAAAACATTCTGCCCAGGCCATTTTTCGCACCTGCGATCCAACAGCCGCACCTGCAATTTCGCAGGTGCGACAAAACCTCCGCACCTACGGTTTTCCTCAGCTCAAGCCAACTTCGGACCACGCCCCATAACCCACATCTGCGACTTCGCAGGTGCGGAAATATCATCGCACCTGCTCTCCAAGCCAGACAACCACATATTCGCACCTGCGGCGCCATAGCCGCACATGCGCCCCAAGCCTTGCAGGTGCGGTCACACTAGATGACAACAACCTCAACCTTCTTCAAACTCTCAAACTTGATCCGTCAACCACCCGAGGCCCCCGGACCCCGTCCAATTACACAAAATTGCTCCAAAACATAATGCGGACTTTCTCGAGGCCTCAAATCACATCAAACAACATCGAAACCACGAATCACACCCAAATCTAAACTTTACGAACTTAGAAATTTCCAACTTCTACATCTGATGCTGAAACCTATCAAATCACGTCCGATTGACCCCAAAGTTTGCACACAAGTAGTATTCGACATTACGGACCTTCTCCAACTTTCGGAAGCACATTCAGACCTCGATATCAAATTTTCCACTTCTGGTCGAATTTTCTAAAAAACTTTCAAATTTTTATCTTTAGCCAAATGACTTCAAAATGACCTCCGGACATCCGAATTCACTTCTGACCGCGCTCCCAACTCCAGAATCACCATACGAAGCTATTCCCAGACTCGAAATTCCAAACAGACAACAACATCACTGAAATGCGCTCCAAGACAAACTTAGGAAATTCCTTCAAAAATGCTGACTTCCACAATATATGCCGAAACGCTCCCGGGTTATCCAAAACCCGATCTGGACATATGCCCAAGTCCGAAATCATCATACGAACCTGCAGGAACCTTCAAATCCTGATTCGGAGGTCGTTTACTCAAAATTCTAATCTTAGTTGATTCTTCCAGCTTAAGGCTTCTGAAATGAGAATTTTCTTTCCAAATCAACTCTAAACTTCCCGAAATTCAATTCCGACCACACCCACGGGTTATAATACCTGAAACAAAGCTGCTCACAGCCTCAACCCGTTGAACGACGTGCTAGAGCTCAAAACGACAGGTCGGGTCGTTACAGATGGCTTACATGCTCGCCTTGCCACCTAGTTTATCAGCAGTCCATCCAATGTACCATGTGTCTAAGCTTCAGAAGTATCACAGAGAACGTCCCATGTGTTAGACTTTGGATCAGTCCAACTGGACACGGATTTGACTTCCGAGGAGGAGCCAGTGACTATTCTAGCCCAGAAGGTTCGAAAGTTGAGGACTAAGGGTTATCCTTCAGTTCGAGTGTAGTGGAAAGGTCAGTCCGTCGAGGCAGCTACTTGGGAGTCCGAGTCGAACATGCGGAGTATATATCCACACATTTTCAACAGTCCAAGCACTTTTCTATGTCTGTTCAAGGATGAACAATTATTTTAGAGGTGGAGAATGTGATGACCTGATACGTCATCTAGAATTTTAAACCTTAATTTTGTGTTTATAAGCCTCCAATATCTCATTTTATCCTTCCTCGATTTGCACGCGCAATTTGGATATTTTTCCGGAAGGCTTTTATGTTAAAATTTGATAAAATATGAAATTTTGCCTTAAAAATCCATTTGAATAACTTCGGTCAACGTTTTTAGAAAACAAACCCGGATCCATGTTTTGATCGTCACGATGGATCCGTATCGTGATTTAGGACTTGGGCGTATTCCCAGAATCGAATTCGAAAGTCCCTAGCTCGAGTTATCGTTTATTAAAGGCTTAATGAATTTAAAGGTTTGACCAATATTTGACTTTGTTGATGCCGGGTCCATATTTTGGTTTTGGAACTCGATATATGTCTAATACTATATTTATGACTGGTCTGCCAAATTTGGTGAGAACAGAGTTGGTTTGACGTGATTCGGACGTCCAGATGTTGAAATAGAAGTTCTAAAGTCTCTTGAAAATCCCACTTGATTTTGGTGTCAGATTCATAGTTGTAGGTCTTATTTTTGCAATTTGATCATGCGAGCAAGTTCATATGATGTTTTTGGACTTGAGTGCATGTTTGTTTTGGAGCCCCGAGGGCTCGGGTGAGTTCGGATAGGCTACGGAGTGAGTTTTGGACTTAGGAAAATAACTGGTGTATCTGGTTCTTGTACTGGTCTCCGATCTCGCAATTGTGAGGTCAGTGTTTGAAATTGCAAACATTCAAATCCCTGTCAGGTTCGCATTTGCGAACCACTTCTTTGCATTTGTGAAGAATGCCTGGGTCATCAATGGATCGCAATTGCGATCAAAAGGTCGCATTTGCGGGGGGACCAGAGTTCGCATTTGCTAACATTTCATCGCAAATGCGATGAAAGCAGGGGTGAGAAAGCTTTGAAATTGCGAGGTATTTTTCGCATTTGCGCGGGTTCGCAATTGCGAACCCTAGGTTGTAATTGCGACATCTGCAACTGATCAAAATCTGAGTTAGATGAGATTTTCTTGCATTCTTCAATTTATTAAACCTAGATAACCCTAAAGGCATTTTTCCCAAGATTCTTTCTTTGCCAATTCAGTGGTAATTGATTCTAACCTATCTTCTTTCAATATTCCATTACATTTTATAATATTTCAACCTAAATTCTAGGAGTTTCATGGTGGAAATTAATGGTTTAGGAAGAATTACGGATTTTTGTAAAATTAGAATTTAGACCTGCAATTGAAATCGAATTTCTAAACAAATTACATAACTAAGCTCAGCAGGTGAATGGGTAATCGGGTTTTGGTCCGAATTTCATAAGCGGGCCCAGGAGTTGACTTTTGTTGACTTTTTTAATAATGACCCAAATTGAACCTTTTTATCCTTGGGTAGTTCCTAAGGCGTAAGTTGAATTGTTTGGTTGATAATTTGCTAGATTTGGTTGGTTCTGAGGCTTGTTCGAAAGGCAAAGCCATGGTTGAGCTTTGAGTTGGTTTTGGAGTGAGGTAAGTGTCGTGGTTAACCTTGACTTGAGGAATTAGGACTCTTTTTCTATGTTCTACTTGTTTAAATGTTGGGTTCAACGTATATGTGAGGTGACGAGTACTTATGCATTCTTGTTGGGTTAAAGCATGGGGGTGGGACTTGTTCCTTATTATTTATTTCTTTCTTTGATCATTATATCCATGCTTAGACTAGTTAATTACTAAATTGATTGTTCTTTCCGCATTTATAGTCTATCTGTGATAATTGAGCATTGTTTCTGAGGTAGAGATTTGTATAGTGGAACCATTATTGATGACATAAGACTTGATTTGGCTTATTCTATCTCCCAGATGTTATATGTTCATTGTTGCATGGTAAGGGGGAGTGTTAATGCACGAAGGGTGATGTCGTGCCGTATTTGAGAGTTAATGCATGAAGGGTGATGTCGTGTCGTATTTGAGAGTTAATACACGAAGGGTGATGCCATGGCGTTCTATTCTTTCATGATGAAATTGAGAGTAAAAGCACGAATGGTGATGTCATGCCATATTTATCATTTTATGGTGAGATTGAGAGTAAAAGTACAAAGGGTGACGTCGTGCCATTGTTACTGTTTCATGGTGAGGCTGAGAGTAAAAGAACAAGGGGTGATGTCGTGAAGTTTATTCATTATGTTTGTTCATTCTATTGGTTGAAGGTTTATTGACTATCCTTATTATCATTCCCTGTTGTAGTTACCGTATCTTGTATTCCTTTCGCATGTTTCCTCCCAATAAAACTTGTTAAATACGTTATTTGTTGTTATGTTGTACGCATATTTCCGTCTGTACAGGTTTATTTACGTGGGTGTCTTGTCATAGCCTCGTCACTACCTCGTCGAGGTTAGGCTCGACACTTACCGAGTACATTGGTTCGGTTGTACTCATACTACACTCTGCACTTTTTGTGCAGATTTTTGTACTGGTCCCAGCTGTCCGCGAGGCGTATCAGCTCGAATATGGCATCTGGAGACTCAAGGTAGATCTGCTGGAATTCGCAGACCTTGAAGTCCCCTTCCATTTCCCCTATTTACTAATATTTTCATTCAAGATAGTTGTACTTAATTCAAATCAAGTTTGTAGAAACTCTAGATGCACGTGAATTTGTAACTCCGGATCCGGGTTGTATTTAGATATTATGGGTTTTTATGATTTTTTGCATTCCGTATTGGTTTCATTTCGGTTTAACTGGTTTTACTTATTTGAATTGATTAAAATTTGCTTAAATATTCTCTAACATTGGCTTGCCTAGCAAGTGAAATGTTAGGCGCCATCACGGTCTCGAAGGTTGGATATTATGCATATTGTCTCGCATTTTACTGTTTCGTAGATTTTGGATGTAAATTGTAATGATTTGTGCTAATGCTTGATATTCTTATGTGTAGGAATCATGTGGAGGCCATGTCGGACGAATGTGCGAGGTTGGAGGTAAAAAGGAACGAAATGGGAAAAAGGTCACAGAGTAGTGCCCAGGCTAGCGTGGGGCATTAGCTGTGGCGCAGAAGTCAGAACTGAAAGAAAGTCCCAGCTAACGCCTCACTCAACCTTGGGCACCGGTGACGTGAAGTTATCCTAACTCGACGGGGACAAAGTTATTTTAGCCTAAGAGCTCCCCCCTCCCCCTCTCCCCAACTCGTACAAAAGAAAGCCTAAGCCTATTTTGTGAGGGGAGACACCACTTTTAGGAGAAAAATACACACGCGGAACATTCGGGAGCAACAATTCTCAGTGTTTCTTCATCTTTTCTTAATATTCTCAATTATTTAACAATTGTGAATTTGTTTTGGTCTTATCATGAGTTTCTAAAACCCATTGTTTTGTGGTTGTGATTTAGCCATGAATTTTGTTGTTTCACGTTGACTTAACCTTGATTACAATTGCTAATATACAATTTTTTCTTCAATTCTGTNGATTACAATTGCTAATATACAGTTGTTTCTTCAATTTTGTGATTAATTGCTTAATTGTCTGGCCAACAATTACGTTTTAGTATTTACTATCTATGCAACACTGGGGAAAACTACGTCTAGATTAGAGAATAATTGAAGAGAATACAATAACTGAGTTTCGTCTCCAACAGAATTAAACTCACGAAAAACATCACCATATAACTAAAACCTTTAGTGAATAGCTTTAACTTTTAACCACGGCTTCTAAATGACATCCCAAGCGAATCCCAACCATTAATTTATCAAAACATTTAGTAAATCACCATATCTATTTATGATTTTTCATGCTTTGAAAAATCCAAACAGTGAAAATTTTAATTTCTTACTTTATTCACCCAACATTGTTTAATCTGTAATAATAAACATGAATATAACTATAGACAATAAATTTGCATCGAGAAAATAAAATCAAGACCGAAAAATATCGCAACAATCATAGTATTTTATTTCAAATATTTGAGTGTTACAATCTCTATGGATCTTCTGATTCTTCTTTTCAACGATAAATAAAAGAGCCTCCGGGCTTAATCTTGAATTTTATTTTATTTTAATCCAAGTGCTTGAGGCCTGATCTTGATCTTGACGTATTTTTAATCCAAGAGCTTGCAGCTTGTTCTTGAATCTTCGTCTTGATATTTTAAATCCTTAGAACACTTGAATTCTTATAGCTTTTGGAGAAATCCGCAGCGTTTGATCTACGAGCTCCCTCTTGCTTCTTGTTATAATTTCTGGTCCCTTTTTCTGGGTTATGAAGACCCCTATTTATTGTTATGGGAGGGAAGAGTTATAAGAACAAACTCTTTTCGACCAATCAAATTGAAGTGTGACAAGGCCGCATTTGATTGGCCAGAATATGTCACTTGCACATGTGGCGTGATTTCACTGGCCCTTTAATGTGACTTGGGATGCCTTATCATTTTGACACGTGGCATGATCCCATTGGCTCTTCTATTTGACTTGGCGCGCCACGTCATTTGACACGTGCCACCAAACTGGGCCTATAGGAATATGGAATATTGGTCCTAATGAAGTGGGATCATCATTTGTAGCCCAATTAAATGGGCTAGCCCAATGGATTAAGAGTTATTTATTTAATCCATATATGTTGGAATTATATAACTAATCCAATTATATTAGCCCAATAAGTTTATTTGAACTAATATATCTTGAATTTAAAATATAGTCCAAATTATTTTACGGATTTAATTCCAATAAAATTTATATGCCTACAAATGCCCCCTGCTTCAAGACTTGTCAAGGTATAGATTTATTGGGCTTTAAAGACGAGACTTGAAGTATGTAAAAATTAATTATTACTTAATTTTGATTGGCTTCTCACCAACGCATCTTTTCACGTTACAATATAACTTAAGAAGATTTAGAATTTAAGCGTAAGTCTTTCCATGGAATTTTACGTGATCAACTTATGTAGGACACTCCTTTGTATTCCACTTTGATACTTTAAGAAATTCTACTAGAAATCAAATGGCTTTTGGCAGATATTTACTTGGATAATAACTTGTCCAATACCAAATGGGTTTTGAAAACTTTACACTACCCTTAATATCGTTGTCCCACATCGATATTTAGCTTTCAATAGCCACCTTTTGACATATATAAATACCACACATCCTTCATTCCGTTAGTACCAATTTCGATAACAATTTTAGCATTTGCAAATTGCTTTGAGTCTGCTTTTTACAATTTGGAGGCACTAACGCGAAGGTAATTTCTTCTTCTTTTCTAGTGCTTTTTTTTTACTCTGTTGTCTTCTTTTTTTCTTTTTAGAAGTAACTTCGTCAAACTAAGAAGTCCTTTATAAGTTCGAGATGAAGACCTTTAAAAGTTCGCGATGAACACCTCTAAAATTTATGGCGGCAAACCATAAAAGTTCGTGATGAAGATCTTTAAAATTTGTGGTGAAGACCCATAAAAGTTCGCGTAAAGATCCTTAAAAGCTCGTGGTCAAGATCTTTAAAAGTTCACAGCGAAGACCTTTAAAAGTTTGCGGTGAAGACTTTAAAAGCACACGATGAAGACCTTTAAAAATCTGTGGCGAAGATCCCTAAAAGTTTGCGATGAAGACCTTAAAATTTTGCGGGGGAGCCCATAAACGTCCGCGATAAATGCCATTAAAAATTCGTGCCGATGATCTTTAAAAGTTCGCGATGAAGACCTTAAAAATTTGCAGCAAAGCCCATAAAAGTCTACGATTAAGAACTTTAAAAAATTTGCTGCAAAGACCCATAAAAGTTCGTGCAAAGATCCTTAAAAGCTCGTGGTCAAGATATTTAAAGTTCACATTGAATACCTTTAAAAGTTAGCGGCGAAAAACTTTAAAACTCGCGAAAAAGACCCATAAAAGTTTGCGTAAAGATCCTTAAAAGCTCGTGATCAAGATCTCTAAGAGTTTACGGTGAAGACCTTTAAAAGTTCACGTGAATACCTTTAAAATTCACGGCGAATACCCATAAAAGTTCGCATAAAGATCCTTAAAATCTCGTGGTCAAGGCCTTTAAAAGTTCA
>ML374655.1:11371-71396 GCA_005239525.1 Nicotiana knightiana | reverse complement strand
TAAAATACAAGAATAGCTAAAAATTGATTTAAGCCTTACATGAGTCAATAAAGCGACCGTGCTAGAACCGCGGGACTCGAGGGGTGCCTTACACCTTCCCCTCGGTCAACAGAATTCCTTACTCAGTCTTCTGTTTTCGTAGACCATAAATTAAGAGTCAAACCATCATTTGTTAAGGGATTCAAGACAAAAGGTGGCTTGGAACACCAAAACTCAATTCCAAGTGGCGACTATAAATAATAAATAATCCCTTTTCAAAACGTCACTTCGATTGGAAAAACTCTTCTAACTCAACCTCGTAATAAGGTTGTGGGACATTAAAAGAGGTGTGACAAGAACTGGTCCCACTGACCTCCGAAGTCAATCACACATGCCCTGAGCATGTCCTCCAATATCTGAACTATACGCTCCGACTGACCATCAGTCTGAGGGTAAAATGCTGTGTTGAGGTCTAGCTGGGTGCCCATATCACTATGCAATGCTCTCCAGAAGTGCAAGGTGAACTTAGGACCTCGATCTGATATAATGGACACCGGCACACCATGTAACCAGACTATCTCCCGAATGTAGATCTGGGCCAACCTCTCAGAAGTATATGTAGTAGCTACTGGAATGAAATGTGCTGATTTGGTCAATCTATCCACAATGACCCAAACCACATCAACCTTCAGCAAAGTACAAGGCAACCCAAACACGAAGTCCTTAGTGATGCGCTCCCATTTCCACTCAGGAATGGGCATCTGTTAAAGTAGGCCTCCTGGCCTCTGGTGCTCATACTTCACCTGCTGGAAATTAAGACACCTAGTCACATACTCCACAATGTCCTTCTTCATTCGCCTCCACAAGTAATGCTGCTTCAAGTCGCGATACATCTTCGTAGCACCAGGATGAATAGAATACCGAGAACTGTGTGCCTCCTCTAGAATCCTCCCCCTCAGGCCATCAACATTAGGAACACATAAGCGGCCCTGAAGTCTCAGAACACCATACTCACCAATAGTAGCCTCCTTGGCCCTACTCTAGACCACTGTCTCTCAAAGCTCTGCTAAGCACGGATCATAGAACTGTTGGGCCTTAATCTCCCCCAATAAGGAAGACTGAGCAACCACATGTGTCAAAACTCGACGAGGCTCTGAAAGGTCTAATCTCACCAGGCCATTGGCCAAGGACTGAATGTCCAAGGCTAGAGGTTTCTCCCCTGCTGCAATATAAGCCAAGCTACCCATACTCTCTGCTTTCCTGCTCAAAGCATCTGCTACCACATTTGCCTTGCCCGGGTGATAAAGAGTGGTGATATCATAATCCTTCAATAACTCAAGCCATCTGCACTGCCTCAAATTAAGATCCTTCTGCTTAAAAAAGTTCTACAAGCTACGGTTGTTTGTATAAACCTCACAGGACACTCTATACAAGTTGTGCCTCCAAATATTAAGAGCATGAACAATCGCCGCCAACTCCAAATCGTGCACAGGGTAATTCTTCTCTTGAACCTTCAGTTGGTGCGAAGCATAAGTAATAACTCTCCCCTCCTGAATCAATACACACCCCAAGCCAACGCGTGAAGCATCGCAATATACAATATACATCCTAGAACCGGAAGGCAATGCTAGAACTTGTGCCGAGGTCAATGTTGTCTGGAGCTTCTGAAAGCTCGCCTCACACTCGTCAGACCATCTAAATGGGGCATTTTTCTGAGTCAATCTGGTCAATGGAGCTGCAATAGAACAGAACCCCTCCACAAATCCGCGATAATAGCCTTCTAGGCCTAAAAATCTCTTGATCTATGTAGCTGAAGTAGGATGCGACCAAATCTGAGCTGCCTCGATCTTCTGAGGATCAACCTTGATACCCTCTCCGGACACCACGTTCCCCAAAAATGCCACGGAATCCAACCAGAACTCACACTTGGAGAACTTAGCGTATAGCTTCTGTTCTCGAAAAGTCTGGAGCACAAATATCAAATGTTGCTTGTGCTCCCCCATGCTACGTGAGTAAATAAAAATGTCATCAATGAAGACAATGACAAAGGAATCAATATACAGCCTAAACACCCTATTCATCAAGTCCATGAATGTTTCTAGGGCATTAGTCAAGCCAAAGGACATCATCAGGAACTCATAATAGCCATATCTTGTACGAAAGGCAGTCTTCAGAAAATCTGAAGCCTGAATCCTCAACTGATGATACCCCGATCTCAAATCAATCTTAGAAAACACACTAGCACCCTGCAACTGGTCAAACAAATCACTGATGCGCGACAAAGGATACTTGTTATTAATGGTAACCTTGTTCAGCTGGCGGTAATCAATACACATCCGCATAGACCCATCCTTCTTCTTCATAAATAGAACTGGAGCACCCCACGGCGATTCACTCGGTCAGATGAACCCCTTAGATAAAAACTCCTCAAGCTGCTCCTTCAGCTCTTTCGAAGCCATACGGTACGGAGGAATAGATATAGGTTGGGTGTCTGGAGCTAAATCAATGCAGAAATCAATATCACGGTCCGGAGGCATGGCCGGAAGCTCCGAAGGAAATACATCAGCAAACTCTCAAACAACTAGCACTGAATCAATCGTCGAAGACCCGACGGTGGTGTCCCGCACAGAAGCAAAATAGGCTAGACAACCCTTCTCGACCATATGGTGAGCCTTCAAGAATGAAATAACCCGGCTGGCTGTACTAACTGAGGAACCTCTCCACTCCAGCCTAGGCGACTCGTGCATGGCTAAGGTAACTGTGTTGGCATGGAAATCTAGCACGACATGATAAGGAGATAGCCAATCCATGCCTAAAATAATCTCTAAATCAACTATGTCGAGCAATAAGAGATCTGCTCGAGTATCGAACCAACAAAACGAAATCACACAGGACCGGCAAATCCGGTCTACAACCACAGAATCGCCCCAAGAGTGGACACATAAATAGGTGAACCCAAGGACTCAAGAGGGACATCCAGAAAATGAGCAAATAAGACTGAAACATAGGAATAAGTGGATCCTGGATCAAATAACACCGATGCCTCTCTACGATATACTGAAATAATGCATGTGATCACGGCATCTGAGGCTACTGCATCTGATATGGACGAGATAGCATAGAATCTAGCTGGAGCACAGGAAGACTGAGCTCCGCCAGTATGAACAGGAGTTGGTTGGCCTGTAACGAGCCAGTCGGTCATTTTAAGAATTAGTGCCCCGATCCCCTATTTACCATTTCTGCCATGTCTATTTATGTTATTGGAACTTTTTGGAGCATTGAGTGATGAAATCCGGGGTGATTTTGGACACATAGTCCATAAATGTGGAATTTAGCTTTAGAAATCTGGCCGTAGCTAGAACTGTGTGAAGACAGATCCGGAATTGAATTTTTTCAACTCCGTTAGATCCGTTGGGTGATTTCGGGGTTAGGAGCGTGCTTAGAATGTGTTTTCGAGGTCGGTTGTGGATTTAGGCTTGAATTGGCGAAAGTTAGAATTTCGGCGATTTTGGCCGATAGGTGAGATTTTGATATCGGACTCGGAATGGATTTCCAAAAGTGAAATCAGGTCCGTAATGTCATTTATGACCGGTGTGCAAAATTTGAGGTCATTCGGCTGAGTTTAGACGTGTTTCAGCGTCGGATGTGAACTCTAGAAATTTCCTAAGTTCTTTTGCTTGAATCTATGCATAATTGATGATTTTGATGTTATGAGATGTGTTTTAAGGCTTGACCAAGTTTGAACAAGGTAGTAGGGTCAGTTGGTAGGTTTGGTTGAGGTCTCAGGGGTCTCGGGGTTGTTTTGGATGCCCAACGGGTGAGTTTTGTGAATTTGAGAACAACTGAATCATTCTGGTTTTAGTGTCTTGTACCTGCGATGGTATTTCCACAGGTGCGGACATGCAGATGCAAAGGGGGTGCCGCAGGTGTGACCCCTTGCCATTAAATGAATTTCCGCAGGTGCGGGCACGCAGGTGCGAAAGGGGTGTCGCAGGTGCGGCCGCGGCACCGCAGGTGCGATCCCAGTGTCGCAGGTGCGAAATATCTAGGCAGTTTATACCAACAATCTAAGGGTTTGAATTTCATAATTCCAAAATCAATTATGAGCTCGGAACTTGGCGATTTTCAGTGGGATTTGAAGAGGAGAATCATAGGTAGCGTTTTCTAACCTTAATCCCTTTATATATTGATAATCTCTATTATTTTCCTCAATATAACCAATGAAATTGGATGAAAAAACATGGAAATGGGATGAAATTTTCCCAAGTAGAAATCTGAGGATTTAGGGAGATTTAGACATCGGATTCTGTTGATTCTTGTTCGAGTGGGTTCATGAGAGAATGGGTGTTCGGGAAATATAAATTTTACCCGATTCCGATATGTAGGTCCGGGGGACTTTTTGGGAGAATTTTCTAATTGCGCATATTAGCTTATAAATAATTATCTATTTTGTTCCCTTGAAGTGATATTTACACCATGCGATCGATTTTGAATAGATTCGGGCCACCCGGAGTCAGATACTCATGGCAAGAGCTTGGTATTGGGTTGATTAGCGCATTCCAAGCAATTGGCTTGCCTAATTCTGTGTTGGGGACTTTCCCTTAGGCATTTTATACTGATTTTGTTATGTGGACTCTATTTACGCGAGGTGACGAGTGCATACACGGGTCATTGTTGCAAAAATCCTATTTTTACTCCTACGAAAGCGCTCATTTTCATTCACATATCACTGTTTCCATCTTAATAGAGTAGATAGCTTAAGAGTAAGCATGCCTACCTGTTCTGACTTGTTTTCCTCTTATTTGCGACTAGTCACATCATGCTTAGGTAGCTTTACTCTATTCTTGCCTGTTGTTTTTCCTAGATTGTTTACTTAAGCCATAATTGACATACTTCTGCTTTGCATATTTAAATTGGGACTACGGATCGAGATCCGGGAGATTTCCCCCTGTACTGCATTTCATATTTAAATTGGGATTATGGACCGAGATCCGGGGGCTTTCCCCCTCTACTGAAATGCATATTTAAATTAGGACTACGGACAAAGATCCGGGAGCTTTCCCCCTTTACTGAATAGCACATTTGGTGTTGAGATATATGATGTGCTGAGCCGAGGGCTCTCTTTCTGTTATTAAATCTTTCTGTCTTCGTTAATCCTGTTTATCATTGCTTATCTGTATTTCACTATTTTAAATTATATATTGACTTGTTTTTACAAACTCAGTAGGGCCTCAACCTGACCTCGTCACTACTTGACTGGGGTTAGGCTTGGCACTTACGAAGTACCGAATGTGGAGTACTCACGCCATTTCCTGCGCATGTTTTCCCCATGTGCAGATCCAGGTACCAGCATCCAGTATCGTGGCTAGGAGTCGTTCTCCCAGCAGCTAGGAGACCGTGAGGTAATTCTGCCGCGTCTGCAGAATCCCACGGGTCCGCTTCTACTCTAGTATAGGCATAGAAGACTTGTATGTTTTTCCACTGTTTCATTGTATAGAGCTACTTCTAGTACAAAGCTTGTGACTATGGTGACATTCCGGGTTTTGGGAAGTAAATGTATATGTTGAGCAGCTATGTTATATCTACTTTCCTGGCTTTATTTTATTGATTATGTCATGTTCTGCAAATTCTAGGCTTAACTAGTCATAGAGACTAGGTGTCGTCACGATACCTTTAGGAGGGTAATTGGGTCGTGACAAGTTGGCATCAGAGCGTCTAGGTTCATAGGAGTCACAAGTCCCAAGCCGGTTTATTAGAGTCTCGCGAAGCGGTGCGGAGACGTCCGAATCTATCTTCCGGAGACTATGTAACTCTTAAGAATAATCAAATTCTTTGGAATTCCTTATCATGCTAATTGTTGTCATCACATTCTTAAACTCTATTCTACTCTTGCTTGCAGATGGTTCCTACCCGTATCGGACGTACTAATGACCAGGCACCCGAGCCCCCAATCAAAGCCACCAGAGGCAGGGGACAAGAATGCGGTGCAGCCTGAGCACCTGCTAGAGTAGAGGCAGAGGAGCCCCCAGTAGCTACAGCGGGAGGGGCACAGGGGGTCCCTACTGTTAGTCCAGACCTCCAGGACATTGGCCCAGTTCTTGAGTGCCTTCAGTACTCTGTCTCAGGCGGGTCTACTCCCGATAGCTCCAGCTACATATTGGGCAGGTCCCAGAGTACATTCCTATGCCCCCAGCAGCTCCAACTCAGCATGAGACTAGGATAGATGTTCCTGAGGCAGAGTAGCTCCGACTTGAGAGGTACAAGAAGTACCACCCACCTGAGTTAACCGGACTAGCTTCGGATGACGCCCTGGTTATTCTTGAGGAGTGTCATCGTATTCTCCGCACTATGGGTATTGTGGAGATGAGTGGGGTTTCTTTCACTGCTTTCCAGGTGAGAGGAGCAGCTTATCAGTGGTGGCGTGCTTTTGAGCTTAGTAGCCCGGACGAGGCAGCTTCACTTACTTGGGCTCAATTTTCCAAGATGTTCTTACTTAAGTTTGTCCCTCAGAGCTTCAGGGATGCTTGGCGTGTGGAGTTTGAGCAGCTACGCCAGGGTGCCATGATTGTGTCAGAGTATGCAGTTCGTTTCAGCGATTTGGCTCGCCTTGCACCAGCTTTGGTTGTCACTGTCAGAGATAGGGTTCGGTGCTTTATTGAAAGACTCCACCCCAGTATTCGATCCAGCATGGCCAGAGAGCTGGAGACCCATATCACTTACCAGCAGGCTGTGAGTATTGCCCGGAGGATTGAGACTATGTTAGCTCGGGATAGGGAGTAGAGAGAGGCCAAGAGGTCTCGAGAGACTGGCCATTTTTCAGGAGCCCGTGCACCAGCAGCACGCTATGGTAGGGATTTTGTGTGTGACCCTGTTAATTCAGCTTTCTAGCAGCCAGCGGTATTCCAGCTCCTCCTAGACCTCAGGAGCCATATTATGCACCACCAGTATCTCAGGTGCCTCCTGCTCGATGTGCTATCACTAGCCAGCCTAGCAGGCCAGTTCGGAGTCAGCAGCGGCCTCCACGTCCTCCGAGGGGTTCCTTTGAGTGTGGTGACCCTCATCATATGATCAGAGATTGACCCAGAGCGAGGAGGGGCGCACCACCTCAGACTTATCAGGGTGCACCCCCTCAGATTTATCAGGCTCCACATCTTCCACCAGGTCCTCCAGCTATTCTTCCAGCCCCACCTGCTACCCCACAACCTCAGGCAGCTCGAGGTGGAGGTCGGGGAGGTCGAGGTCGCCCTAGAAGGGGAGGCCAGACCAGGTACTATGCTCTTCCGGCCCGGTCGGAGGCCATTTCTTTAGATTCATTCATTACAGGTATTGTTCTCGTTTGTCATAGGGATGCATCTGTATTATTTGACCCAGGATCTACATATTCATATGTGTCTTCCTATTTTGCTTCACATCTGGGGATAGCCCGGGACTCTTTGAGTTCCCCTGTTTATGTTTCTACTCTGATGGGAGATTCTCTTGTTGTGGACCGCGTATATCGGTCATGTTGGATTACTATCAGTGGTTTTGAGACTAGAGATGATTTGCTACTACTCAGTATGGTAGATTTCGATCTTATATTGGGTATAGACTGGATGTCTCCCTATTATGCATTCTTGATTTTCATGCCAAGACCGTGACGCTGTCTATGCCTGGTTTTCGAGGTTAGAGTGGAGAGGTTCCTTGGAGTATACTCCCCGCCGAGTCATTTCTTTTTTTAAGGCTCAGCGGATGGTTGGAAAGGGGTGTGATGCATATTTGGCTTATGTGAGAGATGTTAGTACTGAGACCCCTACAGTTCAGTCAGTTCCAGTTGTCAGGGACTAATTCTAATGTATTTCCAGCTGATCTTCTGGGTATGCCACCTGATAGAGACATTGATTTTGGCATTGACTTGTTGTTGGGCACTCAGCCCATTTCCACTCCTCCTTATCGCATGTCTCCTCCTGAGTTGAAGGAGTTGAAGGTGCAGTTACAGGAGTTTCTTGAGAAGGGATTCATCAGGCCCAGTGTATCACCTTGGGGCGCTCCGGTATTATTTGTGAAGAAAAAAGATTGGTCGATGCGTATGTGTATTGACTACCGGTAGCTGAATAAGGTGACAGTGAAGAACAGGTACCCATTGTCTCGCATTGATGATCTATTTGACTAGTTACAGGGTGCTAGGGTGTTTTACAAGATTGATCTACGTTCGGGTTATCATCAAGTGAAGATTCGCGAACCGGATATCCCGAAGGTTGTCTTCAGGACCAGATATGGCCACCATGAGTTCCTTGTTATGTCATTTGGGCTTACCAGTGCCCCAGTAGCCTTCATGCACCTGATGCACAACATATTTCGGCCTTATCTTGATACTTTCGTCATTGTGTTCAGTGATGACATTCTAGTATATTCTAGGTCCCAGGAGGTCCATGAGCAGCACTTGAGGACCGTGCTTCAGACATTGAGGGAGAAGAAGTTGTATGCCAAGTTTTCTAAGTGTGAATTTTGGCTTGATTCTGTGGCATTCCTAGGCCACGTGGTGTCTTCAGATGGGATCAAGGTAGATCCGAAGAAAGTGGAGGCGGTACAGAGTTGGCCCAGACCGTCCTCAGCTACTGAGATCTGCAGTTTCCTCAGTTTGGCTAGGTATTATCGCCGATTTGTGAAGGGATTTTCATCCATTTCAGCGCCTATGAACAGACTGACCCAGAAGGGTGCATATTTTATATGCACAGAGGAGTGTGAGGAGAGCTTTCAGAAGCTCAAATAGCCTTGACTATAGCTTCTGTGTTGGTTTTGCCTACCGGTTCAGGATCCTATACAGTTTATTGTGATGCTTTGAGGATTGGCTTGGGAGCGGTGTTGATGCATGATGGTAGGGTGATTGCCTACGCGTCCAGGCAGTTGAAAGTCCATCAGAAAAACTACCCTGTTCATGATCTCGAGTTGGCAGCGATTGTTCACACCCTGAAGATATGGCGTCATTATTTATATGGTGTTCCTTGTGAGATATTCACGGATCACCAAAGTTTCCAACACATATTCAGGCAGAAGGATCTAAATTTGTGCTAGCGTAGGTGGTTGGAGTTGCTAAAGGACTATGACATCACCATATTATAAGTCCAATGTGGTGGCCGACGCCTTGAGTCGCCGGGCGGAGAGTTTGGGGAGTTTTGCATACCTTCATGCAGCTGAGAGGACTCTAGCCTTAGATGTTCAGTCCTTGGCCAGTCAGTTCATGAGATTTGATCTTTATTAGCCTTGCCGGGTATTAGCTTGTGTGGTTGCTCGATCTTCCCTTCATGACTGTATTAGAGAGCCCCAGTATGATTATCCCCACCTTTTGGTTCTTCGGGATAGAGTCCAGCTGGGTGATACTAGGGATGTGACTATAGGAGATGACAGGGTGATGAGGATGCAGGGCCGTATCTGTGTGCTCAACGTGGATAGGCTTTGGGAATTGATTCTTCAGGAGGCCCATAGTTTGCGGTATTCCATCCATCCGGGTACCGCGAATATGTACCAAGATCTGAGACATCACTATTGGAGGCGAAGAATGAAGAAGGATATAGTGGAGTTTGTAGCCAAGTGTCTCAACTGTCAGCAAGTCAAATGTGAGCATTAGAGACCGGGAGGGTTACTTCAGCAGATTGAACTTCCAGAGTGGAAGTGGGAGCAGATCACCATGGACTTTGTGGTTGGACTTCCTCGGACTTTGAGGAAGCATGATGTTATTTGGGTGATTGTGGATCGGCTGACCAAATCAGCCTATTTCCTCCCGGTATTGACTACATATTCATCGGAGAGATTGGCTGAGATTTATGTCAGAGAGATTGTTCTCCTCCACGGTATTCCAGTATCTATCATTTCAGACAAAGGTACACAGTTTACTTCATAGTTCTGGAGAGCCGTTCAGCAGGAGTTAGGCACCAGGGTAGAGTTGAGCACGGCTTTTCACCCTCAGACGGATAGGCAGTCCGAGCGCACGATTCAGATTCTCGAGGATATGCTTCGTGCCTGTGTGATGGATTTTGGAGGTTCATGGGATCGATACTTTCCTCTTACAGAGTTTTCTTATTACAATAGCTACTAGTACAGCATTCAGATGGCGCCGTATGAGGCTTTGTATGGTAGGCGGTGCAGGTCTCCCGTGGGATGGTTTGAGCCGGGCGAGGCTCGATTGTTGGGTACGGACGTGGTTCAGTATGCCCTGGACAAGGTGAAACTGATTCAGGAGAGACTTCGCACAGCTCAGTCCAATCAGAAGGGCTATAAAGACCGGAAGGTTTGTGACTTGGAATTTATGGCTGGTGATCGGATTTTGCTTCGGGTATCGCCTATGAAGGGCATCATGAGGTTCGGGAAGAAAGGCAAGCTGACTCCGAGATTTATTGGCCCTTTTGAGGTGTTGCGATGTGTTGGGGAGGTTGCTTATGAGCTAGCCCTGCCTCCTAGCCTAACAGGGGTTCATCCGGTGTTCCATGTCTCCATGCTCCGGAAGTATCACGGTGACCCAACTCGTGTCTTGGATTTGAGCTCAGTCCAATAGTACAAGGACCTATCATATGTTGAGGAGCATATGGCTATATTAGACAGGCAGGTCAGAAAGCTCAGGTCAAAGGATATTGCGTCAGTAAAGGTTTAGTGGAGGGGTCATCCAGTCGAGGAGGCGACTTGGGAGACCGAGCAGGATATGCGGAGTCAGCACCCTCATCTTTTCCCAGCTTCAGGTATGTTTCTATGCTCGTTCGAGGACGAACGATTTTCTTAGAGGGGGAGGATGTAACGACCCGATCGGTCGTTTTAAGAATTATTACCCCAATCCCCTATTTACCATTTCTCCCGTATCTATTTATGTTATTGGAACTAGTCAGAGCATTGAGTGATGAAATCTGGGGTGATTTTGGACACATAGTCCATAAATGTGGAATTTAGCTTTAGAAATCTGGCTGTAGCTAGAGCTGTGTGAAGACGGATTCAGAATGGAATTCCGTCGACTCTGTTAGCTCCGTTGGGTGATTTCGAGGTTAGGAGCGTGATCAGAATGTATTTTCGAGGTCGGTTGTGGATTTAGGATTGAATTGGCGAAAGTTAGAATTTCGGCGATTTCAGCCGATAAGTGAGATTTTGATATCGGACTCGGAATGGATTTTTGGAAGCGACAACAGGTCTGTAATGTCGTTTATGACCTGTGTGCAAAATTTGAGGTCATCTGGATGAGTTTTGACATGTTTCGGCGTCGAATGTGAATTCTAGAAATTTCCTAAGTTCTTAGGCTTGAATCTATGCATAATTGATGGTTTTGGTGTTATGAGATGTGTTTTTAAGGCTCGACCAAGTTTGAACAAGGTACAAGGGTCAGCTGGTAGGTTTGGTTGAGGTCCCGGGGGCCTTAGGGTTGTTTCAGGTGCTACCACTGGCCATTAAATGAATTTCTGCACCTGCGATGGTATTTTCGCAAGTGCGGCCACGCAGGCGTGAAAGAGGTGCCGCAGGTGCGACCCAAGGCCACTTAATGAACTTATGCACCTGCGATTGGGTTTCCGCAGGTGCAATCCCATTGTCGCAGTGCGAAATGTCTAGGTAGTTTATACCAAAAATCCATGGGTTTGAATTTCATAATTTCAAAATCGATTGTGAGCTCGGAACTTGGTGATTTTCAGTGGGATTTGAAGAGGAGAATCATAGGTAACGTTTTCTATCCTTAATCCCTTTATATATTGATAATCTCTATCATTTTCCTCAATATAACCAATGAAATTAGATGAAAACCCATGGAAATGGGATGAAATTATCCCATGTAGAAATCTGAGGATTTAGGGAGATTTAGATCGGATTCTGTTGATTCTTGTTCGAGTGGGTTCATGAGCGAATGGGTGTTCGGGAAATATAAATTTTACCTGATTCCGAGATGTGGGCCCGGGGGACTTTTTGGGCGATTTTCCTAATTTCGTGTATTAGCTTATAAATAATTAGCTATTTTGTTCCCTTGAAGTGATATTTACACCATGCAATCGATTTGAATAGATTTGGGCCACCCAGAGTCAGATACTCGTGGCAAAAGCTTGGTACTGAGTTGATTAGCGTAGTCCAGGTAAGTGGCTTTCCTAATTCTATGTTGGGGACTTTCCCTTAGGCATTTTATACTGATTTTGTTATGTGGATGCCGTGTACGCAAGGTGAAGAGTGCGTACACGGGTCATTGTTGCAAAAATCCTATTTTTACTCCTACGAAATCGCTCATTTTCATTCATATTTTACTGTTTCCATCTTAATAGAGTAGATAGCTTAAGACTAAGCATGTCTACCTGTTCTGACTTGTTTACCTCTTATTTGCTACTAGTCACATCATGCTTAGGTAGCTTTACTCTATTCTTGCATGTTGTTTTTCCTGGATTGTTTACTTAAGCCATAATTGACATACTTCTGCTTTGCATAATTAAATTGGGACTACGGACCGAGATCCGGGAGCTTTCCCCCTGTACTGCATTTCATATTTGAATTGGGACTACGGATCGAGATCCGGGAGCTTTCCCCCTGTACTGAAATGCGTATTTAATTGGGACCACAGACATAGATCCGGGAGCTTTCCCCCTATACTGCATATCATATTTAAATTGGGACTACGGACTGAGATCCGGGAGCTTTCGCCGTGTACTGCATTGCACATTTACTGTTGAGATATATGTTGTGCTGAGCCGAGGGCTCTCTTTCTGTTATTAAATCTTTCTGTCTTCGTTAATCCTGTTTATCATTGCTTATCTTTATTTCACTGTTTTAAATTATATATTGACTTGTTTTTACAAACTCATTAGGGCCTCAACCTGACCTAGTCACTACTTGACTGGGGTTAGGCTTAGCACTTACGGAGTACCGAATGTGGAGTACTCACGCCCTTTCCTGCGCATATTTTCTCCATGTGCAGATTCAGGTACCAACATCCAGTATCGTGGCTAGGAGTCGTTCTCCCAGGAGCCAGGAGACCGCGATATAATTCTGCCACGTCCGCAGAATCCCATGAGTCCCCTTCTACTCTAGTATAGGCATAGAAGACTTGTATGTTTTTCCACTGTTTCATTGTATAGAGCTACATCTAGTACAGAGCTTGTGACTATGGTGACATTCCAGGTTTTGGGAAATAAATGTATATGTTGAGCAGCTATGTTATATCTACTTTTCTGGCTTTATTTTATTTATTCTGTCATTTTCCGCAAATTCAAGGCTTACCTAGTCACATGACCTCCCCCTGACTGGCCTCCACCTCTAGGACGACCCCTGCCGACCTGTCCCCTACCTATAGGTGGACGGGCTGCTGGTGCTAGACCCATAGGCTGAAAACGCTGTTGTACCGCTTTGCCCCGAAACCTGGGACAATGCCTCTTCATATGACCCGGATCCCACACTCATAACACCCTCCGGGTACCATAGCCTGCTGCCCTAAAGGGGAACCCTGAATGGTTGGAGAGCGATGTGCACTCTTTGGCATAACACTGAAGTAGGGACTGGGGAATCTCGGATAACTGGGATAACCACTGGGTGAACTCTGAATAGCTGAGGGCGGTAGGAACGCTCTGGCATGGCGCTGAAATGAGCCCTCACTTGAACACCTCGGAGAGGTGGTGGGGGTGCTGAATATGGAGGCCTGCTGGGCTGACCTCTACTGAACTGACCTCTGCCCCTAACTGGGGCACCTCTGAAATCCCCGAAGAATCTGGCCCTCTTGTTCTGCTGACCCTGCTCTCTACCTCTCAATCGGTAGCCCTCAATCTGACGAGTTATCTCGACCACAGCTGATAGGGAGTCCCCATCTCCACCTCTCGGCCCATGATGTCCCTAATACCGGAGTGAAACCCTGCTACAAATATCCGCACTCTCTCAACATCAGTAGGCAATATCATAAGTGTGTGGCGAGACAACTCTGAACATCTAGCCTCATAATCTGTCACTGACATATGTCCCTGATCAAACTGCTCAAACTAATATCATAGATCTTCCCTCTCAGAGGGTGGGATATACCTATCTAGAAACATCTGAGTGAACTGCTCCCAGGTGATAGGAGGAGAATCTGCTGGCCTGCTGAGAATGTAGGACTGCCACTATCTGCAAGCTCGGCCCTCTAGCTGGAAGGTAGTGAAGTCCACTCCATGGGACTCCAGTATCCTCATGTTGTGCAGCCTGTCCCTGCACCTATCAATAAAGTCCTAGGCATCCTCGCCCCACTCATCCCCGAAGACTGGAGCGTGGAACCGAGTCCATCTATCCAATAACTTTTCCAGATCACAGTCCGCAGTTGGTCTGGGCTCAGGTGCTGCTGGTACAGGCTGGGCTCCGCCCACGGGCAGTGTACCCGGGGTATGATGGAGTGTTGTTGTCTGGCCTGCAGCCTGGGCAGTTGAGGTCTGGGCTCCCCCTCCTGCCTGAGATGTGGCAGGATCCGCTGGAAATAAACCAGCCTGGGACATGGTGTCCATGAACCGCATCATACGGCCCATGATCTCCTGGAATCCTGGCGCCGTCATAAAGTCCACTAGAGCAGGACCTGCTGGGGGCACCTCACCCTGCTCCTCTATAGTAGGGTCCTCTGGTGGTGGTATGACTGGAATACCTCGGGGACGCCCTCGTCCCCTACCTTGGGTCGGTGTCCTCCCCCAGCCTCTGCTACGGCCTCGAACAACGGGGGTAGCGGCCCCTCCTGGGTGTGGAACATCAGATGCACACGTCCTCACAATATGTGAGAGAGTAGAAGAATTAATTTTTTAAATCATCGACTGCACGATAGAATAAGAACAAAGAGAGGTTTCCTAACACCCTATAGTCTCCTGAAGATAAGTACAGACGTCTCCGTACCGATCCGCAAGACTCTACTAGGTTTGCCCGTGACTCGTGAGACTTACGTGAACCTAGTGTTCTGATACCATGTTGTCACGACCCAAAATCAAACACAGGTTGTGATGGCGCCCGATACTGGAGTCGGGCAAGCCAACAATTGTTTACTAGTTAGATTATCCTTATTTGACATACCAACCCCACATATTTCCCAATATTTTTACGCTTAGTTCATTTAAATAAAAGCGGAAACATTAACAAACTTAAGCAATACAACCACAATGATCATGAACCAATATATATACAGTCCCAAAATAAAGAGTCTATTATGTGTGTGCCCGGAACTAGTGTCACAAGTCAACAGGCGAACTAGTAGAATATACAAAAGATGATACAAATTGTACTGCTTCCTGAAAGAAATAGATAGAAATAGACAAAAGATAACTCCATAGCACTGTTGAGAATCGCCAAGGGAGGCAACTCACCGTGGAGTCAAGTCCAGCATACACGTCAAGATCCGGTCGGATAACCAGATGCACCAGCCTCATAACCTGTACAATTAAGTACAGAAGTGCAGCATGAGTACATAAATTTCCATATGTACCTAGTGAGTATCCCGCCTAACCTCGAAAAGGTAGTGACGAGAGGTCGACATGACACTCACTAAGGTCCAACAGTATAATTTAACAGAATATAATAGGAACGGTAGGCATGTAAAGACAGTGAAGCAACAAGTATACACGTAAGGTACTGAAATCTAAGAAGAATACTGAGACTAAATAAAACAATTACCACTCCACTTTTCCACAACTATCTGTAGATCAATATCCATGAATTTAATAACAAATAAATCATACGCATGTAGGGTAAGGCCAACCGGCCTGAGCCATCATAATGATCATATCTGTGCACTGCCAAGGCTCGAACGACCCAAACCATAATTTGTATATATCTTTCAATTCCGCCGTGGCTTACGGCCCGCTCCCATGAGAGTGGGGGAAATAACACTCCGCTCGCGGAATGTAAATTGCGAAGCGGTCACATGCACACACAATCCACACATTTATTATTCATCATTTACTTTTCGCGAAAAATTCCTTAAAAATTTCTTAAATTCCATGATCTCAGACAAACAAGCCGCATATAACATTAACTCACTAAGCATATAATACATTTCAATGAAAACATAGAAACATGGTGTAAGCCTAGCTACCCGGACATAACAATAATAGCCGCTACGTACGTACTCTCGTCACCTCGTATGTACGTAGCCCCCACAGTTATCACATATATAATTTGAATCACCTAGGGGGACAGTTCCCCCTTAAAATCTTAGAAAGGAGACTCACCCCGTGTTGCACCTACTCCCCGGGTCAAGAATGCGCCCGAAACCCCGAACTTCACACCCACGAACTCGAAACTAGCCAATAGTTGTACAAATATGTTAATTTATATTCAAAGCAGAGAATTATCCTATTACTTAACCAAATTCACCATTCTTGAAGAAATTCTAAAATCCAACCGCCGGCCCGCATGCTCGGATTCTAAAAATTCTCGAAGGAAACACTCACCCATAGCCTAAGGATCATTAATATACAATTTTTACTTGAATTCATAGCTAATTCACGGGTAAATTCTCAAATTATCGAAAGCCCTGGGTTACTACCCAATTCTTTATTTTTCACTAATTATGTGATTAAACTTTAACTAGGAATTCATGCATGAAGCTAATATTAGTGTAGAATATACTTACCTTCAATAACCAGGTCGCTTGCCCCTGTAAAATGGTGCAAATCGCCCTAAGGGAGAAGAAGAAGATGAGAAAAATGAACTAAAACCCGTGTATAAAAACACAATGTCTGAACAGTGTTTTTGCACATGCGGTCTCGCACCTGCGAGCAAAGGCTCACACCTGCGGAAATGGCTGGGGAGCCTGGGCCCGCACCTGCGGCTCCGTTCCTGCAGAATCTCGTCTGCCCCTGCGAGAATTGGCCTAACCAATGGGGGTCACACCTGAGAGGTTGGGACCGCAGGAGCGGTCCAGTACCTGCGACTGGTCACCACACCTGCGGTCACACCAGAACACGTGCACCATTAGCTATTTCAGCTGGTTTTTGGCCTCGTGTGGTGTCTGGGAGGTACCTGGGCCCACCCGAGCCCCCATCCAAATATACCAACAAGTTCCAAATCATAAAACGGACTCGCTCGAGCCTTTGGAACACCCAAAACAACGCTAAAACGCAAAATCACACCTCAAAACCCCTAGAACCAAACTTGGAAACTTTAAGTTTTCTAGACTACAGTAACAGCGCGCCGAACCGACCTATACTACTCGGAATGACACCAAATTTTGCAGGAAATTCATAAATGACATAACGAAACTATTCCCGGTCTCGGAATTCCGTTCAGACCTCGACAACACAAAAACACATCCCAAACCACAATAGGAACTTAAGGAGCTTCTTATTTCAATATTGGGCACCAAAACACTCCCGGGTCATCAGAAACCCATTCCAAATATACGCCCCCGTCCGAAATCATCACACGAAGCTATTGGAACTAACAAAACTCGATTCCGAGGTCGTTTACCCAAAATGTTGACCGATGTCAAACTTGGCCTTAAAGGCCAACCTTAAGGAACCAATTGTTCCTATAGCATTCTAAACACCTCTGAATCCCGGACCACCAGTCCTCGCAAGTCATAAATCATAAAAAGCCGCTATTGTATGTTTCATTTAGGGGAACAGGGTCCGATAATGCAAAACGACCGGTCGGGTCATTACACTTGCTTTCTCCCAACTTGTCTCATGACCCTGATAGGGGTGTATGCCCCTTAACCCTATCATTACCAAGTGCAGAACATCCCTAGATCTAATGATGAACACACTAGTGCGGAACTATTTGAACATCCATTGAACCTTGTCCTCAGTCAAGTTGTCGAAAAATTTCACCTATTCTGTAGCATTCTCCGGTTGAGCAAACCTGTTTGGGATAAAGGCCATTCTCTTGGGGTGATGAAAAGATATGTAATCATTCCATGGACTTTTTGGAAACTCTTGGTAGTATTTACCTCTCTGGAGATGTTTTAGTAACTAAATTTGTAGTAGAAAATTACAACCCTTGAAGTGTTTGAACCCCTTCTGGCAACGATCTAAGGCCCAATATATATCTTCTATAATCATAGGGACAATAGTATATGTTTTCCCCTCGTTTACCTCCATTAAGGCTTTGGTTACCATGTCCAGACTGGTGTGAATTCTGTCCATATTTCTTGGGAACACTAACATACCCAAGAACCAGACAATGAACATGAAAATCCTACGATGAATCCAACCCAAGGAAGTGATGGAGAACTCTTCATGAAAGATACGATAAGATTTCTTGTGTCCGTATCATTCATAAAGGAAGTCAAAGGGTATGTAGGATTTCTTCAGACACACCAAGTCGTCATTCTTTCTCAAACCCATCATTTTCAAAAACTCTTTGGGAGTGCGATTTTCCGGCACCAATAAATCGGGACTGTCCCTAGGTAGTCTAGTAAATCACCTTATTTCCTCCAAAAGAGCTATGTTGCCAAAATGGAATACGACCCTTTCTCTATCCCAGAACATAGTGGCAGTTTCGATCAACATGTTGTTTGGTTGGATATCTAATAAGGAAGGTAGGTTTCCAAGGACTCTTTTCACATGGTTTTTATATCTTGACGAAAGGTCTTCCCAGCAATCCAACAACAATGGTGTTATGTTACGGAACATGCCGAACCTGGGGACTTCGTGCCTCATTTTCTGCAAAACAAATAAGGTTAGAACCTTTCACCCCGCCAGATTCAACTAGTTACACATTAACGATTAGCATATTGGTACTTATTTCTCCAAATTAATGCACAGATCGTGGTTGCATCCTTTGGGATTATGGAAACCCTCGGTGGACTTTGGACAAGGATTTTCTTAAAGGGTTATTATGTGGACAACATATTAACCCAAGCTAGGTTTGACCATGATGCATGTATAGTTACAATCAGAGTAAGGTTTCTATTGAGATCTAGACTGGTATCCTAAAGCGGACAACTTGAGAGGAAAAGGCACAGAACCTTCGACTGCACCGCTGACCGACTAGTTTTACCACAAATAAGCCTTTCCGAATTCAAAAGGTGATTTATAGGAAGAGTCACAAACACTCATCAAGTGTTGGTATGGTTTTAATTACGCACGAGTGGAATATGATGTTGAGCATGATTTATGCAAATAGAAAATAGCACGTTGTCATGTATTTGCACGATGAGAAAAAATGATAAATGCGGTATTTAATAATTGTAAAGGCGTTAATAAAGGAAAACAAGGAGACAAGTCAGTTTCCATAATAAAGAGTAATAAAATAGGAAAAAGAAGTCGCAAATGACTGAAGATAAGCAAATAAATTCACATAAAGTGGGGAAGGGAAGGGGTATGCAAGTATTAGTGGAATAATAAAGATATGCTTGAGGAATAATTCACAGAATAAGGTTCGTCATGGTAAGAGCCTAAAAGTATCCGCAGCAGAGTCGTCATGCTGTCGCGCCCCCTTTTTCTCGCAAAATCGGGTTTTGAAATTTTTTGGGACAATTCCTCTTTTTGGGATGGGTAAGGAATTGGAAGTGTCGCCACCTAATAGATTAAGGTGCGGTAGGGAAGCTAGAGTAATTAACTCATATAACCAGTTTACATCACCAGAGATCGGGTAAGGGCTCAAATTACCTTGAGGGGAAGGTGTTAGGCACCCCTCGAGTCCTCAACGGTGGGTCCCGACCGAACTTAAATTAAGCGAATTAGTCTAAAAAGGGAAGGAAAACAATTTGGACAAATTCAATATTCAATTTATTTTAAACAGGAGTATAGGGGGATCATATGTTTTTTAGCCTATCGGATCATCCCATGCAATACTTTGTAAATCCCTCAAGTCGGGGTGTTACTCATAGAATTAGCGCACGAACTATCATCTCCTTACTACCCAATTACTATCTTTAAGTTGTTACCTAAGCGTTCTAGTAGATTCTAGCTCGTTCCTTATGCGTGCACTACCCAACTCCTACCTATAGCCCTGGAGGTATTAGGACCTCTATTTGGGATAGTTCTAGACCAACCTATGTTACTTAAAAATGTTAAATCTAGGCGACAAACAAAAATAAAAAGGACTTTCACATACAGAACAAGTATGGGCTCACATTGACCTCCAAACATAAAAAGCAAAAGCACGCAATTGAATCAGCAATCTTTATTAACTTTGGGATCCTATAGGCAGGATATTTATGTGAGAAAATAGAGTGCAAAGACAGTTTTGTTAATGCGAGCATTAAAACCTATTTGTTTGCCTACTGATTTTATTCAGCATGAATCTGGGCACTTCAGGCAGTAATATGTCACAATTATAAACCCAGAATCATTATTAAGTCCTACAAATCTATTGCCTAAGTTATTGACAATAGTGATTGAATTCAGAATCGATCAACAGAATCCTATAGGCATGATTTCTACAAGCTTGTTGATTATAGACCTATAGACATGATTTCTAAGTGTACCACTGATTTTAACTTATAAAGACAGGTTTTATTCCTTTTTCAATCCTATATGCATGCTTTTTAATTGCTGAATTGACTTAAACCTTATAGGCATGATTTCTAAATGCTAAATTGACTTAAACCTTATAGACATGATTTCTAAATGTTGGATTGATTTAAACCCTATAAGCATGATTTCTAAATTTGAAACTGATTTTTAGTCATATAGGCATGATATCTATTAACTATATATGGGAAGAATTTAAACAGATTGCAAGGAAAGATAATTAGATCAAACAACAAGGTCCTATAGGCATGATTGATAATGCTCGTTTGTTGAAAACATATATAGATCCTATGAACATGATTTCTAATGTACAGAATTAAACGAAAGTTCTATAAGCAGGATCTCTAGTATGCAAATGTAAAATATAAAATCAAAATGATCGTGAAAGTCCTATAGGTAGGATTTCTAAACACAGTATGGTACTCACACAATTTAATCAGCATAATTAAATTCTATAGGCAGGATTTCTACCCAGTTTTAACAAAAGATATAACTAAAACTCCCCCAGCTTCACTAAATATCCCCAAATCTATTGTTACAAAGTTATTACAGCCCAGAATAACAAATGAATTACATAATGGTAATAATTACACTATAGGGAGCCTTCATAGGCCCAAATAAACCTGGGAACCAGGCCTTCCACCATAACAACAACATAGTGATTCCTCCATAGTACATTGGAAACATGTTTCCAGTGTGTCAAAGTTCCCACGGGCCTCAGGGACCCCGGGCAATGCTCAAACCAGAACCACACATTCAGAAAGCAATTCATAAGAGATTGGAAAACCGGCCCCCAATGTGTCAGATGTCAGAGGAGTCTCATGTGGACCCTAGGCAGTAGCCACACTGGGGTGGTTGAGAATCTAAGGGACAAGGAGTGGGTTTTTATAATCAGTACATGAAAGGGAGAAGGGGCAAGTTTTAAAATAGTTGGATTTCAGAAGAAACAAGATTCAGAAAATAGAGTTGCAGGCAGAACTGCACCAAGAAAAACAAACATAATTCATGCTCAAACACAGAGCTCAAATAAATTGAAGTCTAGTTAAGTTAAATATTTAAACTAGTACTTAGGAAAATCATCACAGAAATAGTTAGGCAAAACAATTGAGTCGACCAGATACATGAAATAAAACAGACAGGGCAGAGGAGTTAAGCAACAAACTAAGTGATTACATGTTTATAGTGTGCAAAGTTCAGAACAATGTAAGATTAGTGCATGAAACAAATTAAACCTTAGGCTAACTTATGAGAGGATTCATATTATTCAAAACAACTTAATTCTAAATTAACAGTGTTACTAAATGGGATAATAGAATCATGTAAAAAACAGTATCATACTTGGAATTAAAGCATGCTAGTCGAGCAAAGCATAAAGAATGAAATTACAAAGGGATCAGGCATACCAATTAAGTGAGAAAGCAAGTAAATATGCCACAACAGTTAAACTCCATAACCACTTGTCTGGCTTTCAGCCGGCCAAAACCAGAGACACTTAGCACAAAAATCAAAATAAGAGAGCCTAAGTTTTTAGTGAGAATCTGAGAGTTCGAGTCTGTCCCAAAGGGGAGAAAGAGAAAGAGTTTAAATAGTACTAAATTAGGCAGAAAAATAAGGTAATAAATAAATCGTACACAAATAAGGAATGAAAATAATTCTAGAATCAATTAAAGTCATGTTCAATCAATTAGCAGAACATAATAGCGTATAGTCAGTCAAGCACTACTTAGATTAAGGAAAGTATTATACAGAATAAATCAACAGTCAAATGACGGATCAAATAAGATAAGGAAATAATGAGAATAGGGCAAATCAAACAAAATAAGGAAATATTAGTACCATACAAAAAGGAAAGACTAAAATCTCAGTAAAAGATTTCAAAACCCTAATTTTTGGTGTAAACCATAAAACCGGCGGAGAAAATAAGGGTAAAAGTCACATGTTTCATGGAATGAACATAGATGGGAACATATTCACATAATCAAACAGATCGGGCCCTAAATAAAAAGTTTGAAATCCTAATTTTAGGGTAAGCCATAAAAATTGATAAAGTCAGAAGTAAAGAATTAAATGTTTTAGTAACAAATGAATGTAGACGAAGAGTTATTAAAGAAAAACATAAGATTGAACCAAATCTGATCCGATTAAAGAGGGTTAAAACCCTAGGTTTAGGTAAGTAAAATATTTAACGAAAAAATAGGTCGATTGAGGAGTAACAAAGTGAATATAGACGAATAATAACATTAAAACAAACTAAAATCGAACTAAATCTGGTTCGAATCAAAGATCTGAAAACCCTAACTAAAAGATATGAAAATATTCGTAATTACAGAGGTTAGGATGAACACAGACAGAAATAACCAACAGATAAGAGATTTTGAGCAAGATTTGGATCGAATCTCCCGAGATCTGCTTGCCATTTGAGGTAAGCAAGTTAAGTAACACCCCAGATGAGTAGCCGGTAAAGAAATATGACCAAATAAGGTAAAGAATCGCTAAATGATTCTATTCCTGGGCAGGAATCAAGGGGAAATGGGAGTGTGGCGCTAGGATTTCAGAAGAGAAAAAGGAGAGAAGGAGAAGAGAGGAGCATTTAGCGACGGCGGGTAGAGGGGAAATGAATTAGGGTTAGGGGAGTTGGTATAATTAAAAGGGTGGGGTGATTGTGAGTCGTTGATCTTCAGAGATCAATGACTGGGATCTTAAAGGGGATTGGGTCAGGGTTTTAAACGGGTATGCGTCTGGGTTTGACAGGTATGGGTATTGGAAATGGGGTATCGGGCTGGTGTATTGGGCTGGGGTAATGGGTAGGCTAGGTCCGAAATTAATTAAGAAAAGGGGCTAGGTTTTAAATACCCAATTAATTCAGTAAAATAATTTATAAAAAATAAATAAATAATAATTACAATGTCAATTGTGCATGAAAATGATTTAAAATGATTATTTAACATTATAAAAAGTATAAAAATTTGTAACCACCCGGTCTATCGTTACGTAGAACTTGAATTTTTATTGCTGTCATTGACTCGTCATGGATTGGTTATTCTATTATTGATGTGTTAGAGTCAATATGCTTGAAATTGGAATGGTTAAATGAGAATCTAGTAACTTAGTATTTAAAAATAGCCTTATAGTTGGAAAAGTCAGCTGAGAGTTGACTTATCGGTAAACGACCTCGGAATGTGGATTTTATGGCTCAGATAGCTTCGGTAGGTGATTTGGGATTTAGGAGTGTATTCAGAATATTTTTGTGATGTCCGGTGTAGAATTAGGCTTGAATTGGCGAAAGTTAGTTTTTGGTGATTTCCGGTCGGCAATGGAAAATGGGCTATCGGGGTCGGAATGGAATTCTGGAAGTTGGAACAGGTTTGTAACGTCATTTTGGATATGTCTGCAAAATTTCAGGTCAATCAGAGTTGTTTTGGGTAGTTTCGGCATCGTTGGTGGAATTTAGAAAATTCAAAGTTCATAGGCTTGAATTCGATGTGTTTTTGGGGTTTTGATGTTGTGTTTGATGTTTCGTAGGCTCGACTAAGTTTGAATGATCATATATGATGCGTTGGTATGTTTGGTTGGGGTCCCGAGGGGCTTGGGATAGTTTCGGATGGTTAACGGGAAGTTTGGAATGGTTTTGTCATTGCTGATGTTCTGTTGCTGGTGTTTTCGTGCCTGCGGATGGGGAGCCGCAGGTGCGGTTCCACAGGAGCTGACGTGGCACCGCATGTGCGGAAGTTTGGCTAAGTGAGAGGATTCCGCAGGTGCGAGTTAATTGTGGGACCTGCGAGGTCGCAGGTGCGGGAGGTCGATCGTAGGTGCGGGATTTGAGGACCTTGGGGTTTTCCGCAGGTGCACACCTGGGATCCGCAGGTGCGGTTCCGCAGGTGCGTATAAGTGATCGCAGGTGCGGAACCACTGTTCAGAGAGTATAAAAAACATAACTTCGCGAATTTAGCCATCTTTCTCAATATTTCATCCGGGTTTGAAGGGTTTTGAAGAGGGGATTCGATAGTTCTTCATTGACGTAAGGTTTTTTTATTCTAAACTCGTTTATATGTGATTAAAGGTCATATTTATGGTGAAATATTAGGGAAAAATCAGTGCAAATTGGGTAATTAGGGCTTGGGATTTAGAGTCTTTAAAATGGAGATTTGAGGGGTCATTTGGAATCCAAGTTAAGTGTTCTTTATATGTACAGACTCGTGAGATGATGAAGAACAGTTTGGTATAAAAATTTCTGAATTTCGGGACGTAGGCCCGGGGGTCGGGTTTGACCAATTTCGGGATTTTAAGTAATTTTGATACATTTTGATTGGGATTAGTTCCTTAGCATATTATAATGATATACATCTGATTGTTGGTAGATTTGGAGCACTCGGAGGCTAAATTTAGATGCAAGGGCACTGCGGAGTAGTGTATTAGCCGGTTTTGAGGTATGTAACACTTCCAAACTTGGCACTGAGCGTTCGAAACCCCAAACTATTTGATATTTGCTGTCAATTAAGGTGACGCACTTGCCAAGTGACGGGCATGCGGGCGTTTACCGAATATTTTTAGCCTGGCTCATCCCATGGCACAGTCTACTGGTTATCTCAGATTGATATTCTACTGTGGTGCTAATTACCTTGAACGAAATAGAAACCATGCTAAGTGTAAAAGTTAAGGCTTCACGCTGATGTGTTTAGACCGAAATGGTCGTTTATTGTTGTCTCTATCTGTGATTATTGCTTTCATGTACTCTGTCATGTTATAGTATATGTTTTGTGCCTCAGTCTCGTAAGTTTCTAGTTTATTCTATATTATCATTGGTTTGAGCTGATTTTCATATGTTAGAGCATTGCGAGTAAGACTGGAAGGTACTGACTGAGTGAGGCTTGGAGCCTGGTTTTGAGACAGTTATGAGGTCGGACTGCACACCACAGCGATCCTAAAATCATGCCTTCGTTGGCTTGATATAGCTCTTGGGCTGAAAGGAGCCCCTCCAGAGTCTATACACCCCCAGTGAGCGCACATATATTGAGGGATGGATTTCCCTGGACATGGATTTGTCCGAGCATTATGTTCTGGAGATGGATTTTCTCCGTGGTTATTATGTTCCGGAGATGGATTTTCTCCGTGGGGGTTGGATCGGCCTTTTTCCTCACCAGTGATTTTAGCATGCTAGGGGCAAGTCTTGAGGACTTGAGGCTGGATTTTTGTCTGTAGCTTGAGTGCCGAGATTTCATTTGTGTGAGCATATGTATTGGGGACTTATAGGTCTGTTGGTGTCCTTATTGATGGAACTTTGTAACTAGATGACTACGTGGTGAGTTTGATTGATAGTTAGATGTGTTCAGGTTGTTTGATTGTGACAAGACTGGACTAGCGGGAAATGTGGCAAGGACCATTAAGTATTTGACGTCTATATTGAGTTAGGATACGACTTCGAGTTGTGAGTGTATTGAAGGACCTACCGTGTGGTTTGGTAGTGAGGTAAGGTCATTCTGTTTACTTGGTTAGTGTAATTGAAATTTTGTAGAGTAAATGGCGTTCGAGAATGGTTCAGACGGATTCAAGGTTATATGTAGCGATCGAGGATCTTCAAGGTGTGAGAAGGGCTAGAACTGAGATTTACAGGAAAAGGTGTCAAGGCTTCTAGTGTATTTGTATTATCCTGGATTCTATCCACCAGTATCAGGAAAGTGAAATAATGACTTTAAATTCGTAGAAAGTCTCTTCAGGATAAGTATTTCTAATGTGGTGCATTTGGGGATAATTGAGGGAGTATTCAGCGGCCTATGAGCCTTAGACGGTATATTTTTTTATACTCGGGTTTCGTGCAGTGAGTCGGAATTGAGAATTGTGGTATTATGGAAAGAAGAAGTATCAATNGGATCGGGATGATAAGGGATATGGTTAGTTCTTTGGGTGTTTATAAGGTAATGAGTTGTTACAGGTGTTTATTAGCAATTCTCTTGGAATTTGGTGGCATGCGTAGCTTGGTTCAGTTAGAAGGATTCAGTCCTGACGGTTTGCTGTTGTACAAGTGTGATTCGGGAGTTCTTAATGGTTTCTACCACGGTTAGAGATGTATATTTCTAAGGGCGTGAGGGTCGGGTGATGTATAGTGATTTTGTTTCTAGATGGGATCGAATGGAAAGTTCTTGGCTAGTTGGGTAAGTAGTTGTTGTGTCTAGGAAGGGAGCATGAAGTTCTCATATTTATCATAGGATTGCATGGCGTATGCGGTATTTTGTGTATAGTGGAGAGTGGCATATGTGAGGTCACGGTTCAGTTCTGGAAGGAAGGTCAGAACTGGCAGCTTCTGATGATTAGGTAAAGGATACAACTATTAGGTGGCTGGATGAGAGTATACATTCATTAAGGACAATTTGTTTAAGGAAATATGTTGAATAAGGGTGCTTCATTGGTGTTACGACGCTCTTTTGTTGGATCGACTACTGATATTCAAGGTTTCTTGGTGACACAGAAGAATTATGGGGGTATCCCTCGCGGAATGATAAAGTATTAGGGGCGTGTTATGCATTTGAGCAGTGGAATTGGGATCAGATATGGTAATTAGTGCGCCTCATGGATTTTGAGACTAGGAGTTTTCATGAACAAATTATTTTTGTAGTTGTGAACTACGAGGATGCGAGCAAAGCTAGTCAGGTGTTAGTATATGTCATGATTCAGTCATTATGAACGTTCGGAGAGTTATCTACCTGTTGTGGGTGACCAGAGTTGTCTTAGAGTTATTGGTAGGCTGGTATGGGTGTGTGGTCTGCACCGAGTCGGAATTGTTGACTCCGAAATGCTATTGTTGAGGGATGTACCATTTGATTGTCATTGAGCTTATTCGTGCTTTGGAGTGATCTATGAGCTACCTTTCAGTGTTCGAGGAGTTGTGATCATTGGTTGTATATGCATAGGGTGCGGTCCTAATTGGGCTTATTAGGATTGAGACGTGTTGGTCACGTTATTGCTGGTTCGGGTGGCATGGTATCGTCCGATTTTATCCTGTGATTATGCCAATGCACTTTGAGTAATTGATGTCGAATTTTGCATGGTTATTGATTTTTAGCAAGGTGGTTTGGAGTGTGTCATGTGTTCCAGCGGTTGGATGGGATCGCGCTTTGCAGCTCGGTTAGGTAGAGGTATGATCCTTGGTGTTGAATTTGTGTGATATGGTTTCACCATGTGTATCAGACTTTTAGTATGATGTGGTAATGGTAAGTGTTAGTTGCAAGATAGCTCTCTCGTGCGAGTCTTCTTTATTTAATGAATTGAACTCTTGGTATATGGTTATTGAATCCACAAGTTGCACAAGTTATGGCTCTGGTTTTGAAGAGGGGATTCGATAGTTCTTCATTGAGGTAAGGTTTTTGGATTCTAAACTTGTTTATATGTGATTAAACGTCATATTTATGGTGGAAAATTAGGGAAAAATCAGTGCAAATTGGGTAATTAGGGCTAGGGATTTAGAGTCTTTAAAAATGGAGATTTGAGGGGTCATTTGGACTCTGAATTTAGTGTTCTTTATATGTACGGACTCGTGAGATGATGAAGAACAGTTTGGTATAAAAATTTCTGAATTTCGGGACGTAGGCCTGGGGGTCGGGTTTGACCAATTTCGGAATTTTTAAGTAATTTTGATACATTTCGATTGGGATTAGTTCCTTAGCATATTATAATGATATACATCTGATTGTTGGTAGATTTGGAGCACTCGGAGGCCGAATTTAGAGGAAAGGGCACTGCGGAGTAGTGTATTAGCCGGTTTTGAGGTAAGTAACGCTTCCAAACTTGGAACTGTGGGTTCGAAACCCCAAACTATTTGATATTTGCTTTCAATTAAGGTCACGCACTTGCCAAGTGACGGGCATGCGAGCGTTTACCGAATATTTGTAGCCTGGCTCATCCCATGGCACTGTCTACTGGTTATCTCAGATTGATATTCTACTGTGCAGGTGGTAATTACCTTAAACGAAATAGAAATCATGCTAAGTGTAAAAGTTAAGGCTTCACGCCGATGTGTTTAGATCGGAATGGTCGATTATTGCTATCTCTATCTGTGATTATTGCTTTCATGTACTCAGTCCTATTATAATATATGTTTTTTACCTCAGTCTCGTAATTTGCTAGTTTATTCTATATTATCATTGGTTTGAGTTGATTTTCATATGTTAGAGCATTGTGAGTGACACTGGAAGGTACTGACTGAGTGAGGCTTGGAGCCTGGTTTTGAGAAAGTTATGAGGTCGGACTGCGCACCGCAGCATCCTGAAATCATGCCTTCGTTGGCTTTATATAGCGCTTGGGCTGAAAGGAGCCCCTCCAGAATCTATACACCCCAAGTGAGCACATATATATTGAGGGATGGATTGCCCTGGACATGGATTTTTCCGAGCATTATGTTCCGGAGATGGATTTTCTCCGTGGTTATTATGTTCCGGAGATGGATTTTCTCCGTGGGGGCTGGATCAGCCTTTTTCCTCAGTACTTCGTGACTGTGTCACTTGTGTTTATGTAATATCCGGGATGGACTTCCCTAGGCCGGAAGGCCGTATTGTAGTACTGAGTGGACCACCTTATGAGAGAGAGATTATTGAGTATACATCATTCTTTGTTGTATATGCATTCATGCTAGTATGCAGAGTTACAAACATATCTTGATGCATCGTGTTTATTTCTGACATATTACTGTCATGTCCAATTTATATACTGTTGTTTGAATTATCGGAGGTTTAGTCTGTCACTACCTCTCAGCCCGTAGTTTGGTTTCATTACTACTGAGCTGGTGTATTCACGTTACCCCTGCACCTTGTGTGCAGATCCAGGTACAGCGGAATTCAGTTCGGGTCAGTGAACACAACCGTTTCATCAGAGTTGACGAGGTAGCAGCTGGTGACCGTGATCTCGTCTTCTCTTTCCTTTCTACATGTCGCATTTATTTTCAGACTATGTTAGTCATTTCTTTTGGTTGTATTAAATATTAGCAACTCATGACTGTGTGACACTGGATCCGGGGATAGTAGGATTTGGTCTTTTGAATTTCATAAACTGGTTTCTCAAAAATATTGGATTTATTATTATTATTATTGATTTCAGACTTGTTAAAAAGGGCATTATATTGGGAATTGTATTTAGTTAGATAAAATGGGTGGCTTGCCTAATTCCATGACAGGAGCCATCACGACTCCGGAAATGGGTCGTGACAATTATTTTTCTGTGTAAATAATATAATTATGCATATATATGGCTATCATTACGAAATATTGCAATTATAGCCTAAAGATGTAAATATAATTATACATAAAATGTTTAAATCTTAATATGAATACAAATAACAAAAATTAAATAATAAAATTATTTGTGATGCAATTAATAATTATTTATCTAATAGAAATGCATGATAAATTGATTAAAATCATTTAAAAATTACAGGAAATTATGGGAAAATACCCGTTGATGCTCATGTACTATTTTGAAAGTATATGTATATTTACAAAATATATATGAGAAAAATTAGGTATCAATAGTGGCCATATCTAGTCTGAAAGGTCGTCTTCGGAACATCCTAATCACGAATCTTCAACTGATGATACCCCGATCTCAAGTCGATCTTAGAGAACACCCTGGTACCCTAACTGGTCAAACAAATCATCAACACGCACCAACGGGTACTTGTTTTTAATGGTAACTTTGTTTAATTGGCGGCAATCAATGCACATCCGCATAGTCCCACCTTTCTTCTTCACGAACCACACTAGTGCACCCTAAGGAGACACACTTGGTCTGAACCACTTTGCTAGCCAATCCTCAAGCTGTTCTTTCAACTCTTTGAAAATAAAATTTATAACATATAAAATTATAATTAAGATTACATATTCAAAATAAAAGATGAACTAAAATTAAGATCTGAATCAACATAGAATAAGTTATTGTTTCTGTTAAAACCAAATAATTAAATCTTTAAATTAATTATTTAGCAAGAGAATTCAATTCAGTTATTTTTTAAATTCATCTAATGAGTAAAATTTTTATTCAAGTTAAAAAAAATCTTAGGATACATAAATTTATTTCATAAAAAAGTGTTCGAACACAAAGTAAAAAAGTTAGTATATTATAAGAATCAAAATGCTATACTAGTATCTGAGGAAGCACAATCAAAGTTAAATCCTAATCAAGAACAAGTTTTCAAGATATATTATAAAGAATCGACTCAGGTATAACAGGATCATTCTTTGTAGATGCCTCCGGCGGAATCGAAATAATATTTCTATGTCATACATTACTTGCAAATATCATATCAAGAGGCATGACAATGTTAGCAATAATAGCAAGTGGTGTACCAACAACGATTTTACTGTGAGGCCACCCACTTTAGACTTGATATATCTCTTCAAACAACTTAAATAATCATCACAAATATATCAAAGCAAAACAATGGTGTTAAATTTATAAGAAAAGCAAAGTTGATAATATGGGATGAAGCACTTACGGCAAAGTGTCATACGACCGAAATAATTGTCCGGAGTTCTTACTAATGAACCGTTTGGTGGAAAATTAATGGTTTGAGAGGTGATTTCTGTCAAGTACTACCAATAGTTCAAAATCGACAAAAGTAGAGACTATAAAAGCTAGCTTGCCAAAGTTATACATCTAGCCTCAAATGAAAAATATTCAACTGACAAGAAATATTAAATAAAAATAGATCCAGTATTTAGTGTCTTCTTGCTTCGTGTCAAAAACGAATAAGAGCATCCAATAAAAGATGATTTAGTTTTTCCTAAACACTTGTTATCAACCTCAGTGGTAATAGTAGTGCATTTAATAAGAGAAATATTTCTATGATTACATTAAAACGCAAATGTGTTCAAATCACATGATTGAATTAAAAAGATATCTTAGCTAGCAGCAATGAATATATTGATCAACTAAATAAAATGTTGATTGCATATTTTTATAATAAAAATAAAATGTTTTTCAGTTTTTGATTCAGAAGAAAATGATACCAATAATTATTACCAAGAATAATACTTAAATACTTTAATACCAAATGGCCTTCTACCACACATGTTTGTTGTCAATTTTATTATTTCTTACGTATGTTAGTGTCACCGTATATATAATAGACTAAGTTAAAATTAATCTTTCATTGTATATAGGTTAATTTAGAAAAAAAAAACATGTATTCCATGCTTTTGAAAAACTTACATACGCCGAATAGCTTATGTAATAGCACACATATGGTATATAGAAGTTTTAACAATAACGTCATACATTCAAAAATTATGATACTAGTAAATGTGCTTCTAAGTATATTTTTATCCCTGAATTCAACTTTCGCCTTCCGGAACTAAGGAATATCCTTTTAAATTTGTGTAAAAATATTTTTTTGTATGTTTATGTTTTGCAAATATAACAAATAAAGCACAAGGAAAAATATCCTGAATATTGGACTATATTTACGCAATATGTTTTCTTGCACGAACAACTGTATGTTGCACTTTTAAGAGGGATATCAAGATCGACAACAAGATTTTTGGTTAAGGCAGAGCAACCAAAGCATTAGGAGGAAACAAACACAAAAAAAAATTGTCCACAAAGAAGTGTTCGTTAAGATACCATCACATTAAATACTTTTAAACTATAATACGTAATTATCTAACTAACATGACAAAATTGATCATTTGTGTAAGTTTTGATGATGTCCGTTTATTTTAAATTCATGTATTATTCTAATGTAATAATATTTTTCAGCATTTAGATGGTTTTTGTATTACTATACATAAATTTCTCTCATTAATTAAATTTTAGTGTTGCACGATCATAGATATTAGTATATATAAATATACAAATCCAGATAAGAATTTTTTAGATTGTATGAAATCAACCAAAGATGAAGAAGAAATCAGAAATCCAAACTGAGCAAAGAAAGTTCGAGCGAGAAGAACTTCTTCTGATATTTCTTCATAATGACCCGTAGGTCTCAAACCCAGAACCCATAGTGTTTATATACAAGCCCAATTCTTATGTGTCAAAACAGGTCAAAACGAAAAGTCCAAATTAAACTCTCTCTGCAACTAAACTAACCCATCTAACAATAAATACAAAGCCCAGAAATACAAGGCCCAGAATAACAGCCCAAATACAAATATAAATCCAACATCCCCCTCAAGTTGGAGGGTGGTTGGCCACACCCAACTTGCTCAAGATAGACCTGTGAGTGACACGTGGGAGTGGTTTAGTCAGCATATCATCCAATTGTAATTTGCTGGGAACATATGATAAGCAAATAAGTCCATCTTGGAGTTTCTCGCGAACAAAGTGGCAATCCAACTCTATATGTTTCGTACGCTCATGAAACACTGGATTCTAAGCAATGTAGATGGCGGACTGACTATCACAATGTAAAGGAACTGGAACAATTGAAGTAACAGAGAGTTCATGTAACAGCCTGGTAAGCCAAGCAAGTTCGGCAACAACTCGGCGCATAACGATACTCGGCCTCGGCGGAGGACAAAGACACCGTGTTTTGCTTTTAAGACTTCCATATGAGTAAAGAACCACCAAGTAACATGTCACGACCCGATTTACCCTCCGAAAGGAATCGTGACGGTACCTAGTCTCTACGACTAGGTAAGCCTAATTGCAGAAACACATATTAAATAGAAGCAATAAAATAAAGGTGAAATAAGTGAGTCTACAATGAAACATCGCCACTTGGCGCGTACAAAATACAACTTTTCCCTAAACCCGGAATATCACTTTAGTCAAAAGCTATGTCTCAAAATAGCTCTATACAACGAGAGGGAATTTACATTAAAAAGAAATCTATCTAAATCTGGAGAGGAAGGTGACTCGAAGGACTCTGCAGACACAGCAGAATTACCTTTCTGTCTCCTAGAAGCTACTGCTCGGACCCCTAGCCACGAAACTGAGCGCTGGTACCTGTATCTGCACATGAAAAATATGTGCAGGAAAGGGCATAAGTACACCACAAATTGGTACCCGGTAAATGCCAAGCCTAACCCCAGTCGAGTAGTGACGAGGTCAGGTTAAGGCTCTACTGGATTTTTATAGTAAAAATAATTTAAAATTTGAACAAAGAGATATAATAAGCTTAGGCAAATCAGTAGAACCAATGAGCTAAAAGGAAATAATAATAGGGAGCCCTCGGCTCAACACCCATATATCACAGTAACAAGTATGCAATGCAGCACATGGGGAAAGCTCCCGGAATCTCGTCTGTAGTCCCAATTTAAATATGCAATGCAGTACAGGGGAAATCTCCCGGAATCTCGTCCGTAGTCCCAATTTAAATATCCTATGCAGTACAGGGGGAAAGCTCCCGGAATCTCGTCCGTAGTCCCAATTTAAATATGCTATTCAGTACAGGGGGAAAGATCCCGGAATCTCGTCCGTAGTCCCAATTTAAATATGCTATTCAGTACAGGGGGAAAGATCCCGGAATCTCGTCCGTAGTCCCAATTTAAATATGCAATGCAGTACAAATACATGATAAAATTTTTTTTTATTTAAAATAGTTCAGGAAAAATCACAGGCAAAATTATGGATAAAACTACCTAAACATGGTACACATAGTAATAACTAAGGGAAGTTCAGGTAAAACAGGCAGACATGCTACTTCCTGATCTAAACTACATAGCCAATACATGAGACAGTGAAATAGGAATGAAACGATTTAAGTCATGGAGGGAAAATGGAGTTTTAGCAACAATGGCCCGCGTACGTACTCGTCACCTCACGTACATGGCTCCCAAACAACATAAAAAGTATTAAAATAGCCTAAGGGGAAGTCTCAAACACAGAGTTAGGCAAGCCACTTACCTCGACTGTGCTACTCAACTCAAAACCACGCTCTTGCCACAAGTATCCGATTCCGAATGGCCCAAATATATACAATTCGATTGCATAATGTAAATATCACTTTAAGGAATAAAAATAGCTAACGAGTTCGAGGCTAATACGCGAAATTAGAAAAATTGCCCAAAAAGTCCCCCGGGCCCACGTCTCGGAATCGAGTGAAAGTTACAAATTTGGAACACCCATTCACTCACGAACTCACTCGAACAAAAATCATCGAATACCGACGTCAAAATCCTATTACACGTCTCGAAAATACTCGGTCTAAATCGCCGAAATTCTAACTTTCACCAATTAAATCCTAAATCTACTACGCATCTCAAAAATACATTCCGGACACGCTCCTAACTCTGAAATCACCCAACAGAGCTAACGGAGTCGACGCAATTCCATTCCGGCCCCGTATTCACACAGTTCCAACTACAGTCCGATTTCTAAAGCATAAACTCACATATAAGGACTATGTGTCCAAAAACTCTCCGAATTTCACCATTCAACGTTCCGACAAGTCCCAAAAGCATAAATAGACATGGGGAAAGAAGTTATTAAGGGATCAGAGCGCTAACTCTCAAAACGACCTAACAGGTCGTTACATTCTCCCCCTCTTAAGAAAATATTTTGTCCTCGAACGAGTGTAGAGACATACCTGAAGCTGTGAAAAGATGAGGGTACTGACGGCGCATATCCTACTCGGTCTCCCAAGTCGCCTCCTCGACCGGCTGACCCCTCAACTGAACCTTTACTGACGCAATATCCTTTGACCTAAGCTTTATGTCCTGTCTATCCAATAAAGCTACTGGCTTTTCAGCATATGATAAATCCTTGTCCAACTGGACTGAACTAAAATCGAAAACATGAGTTGGGTCACCGTGATACTTCTGGAGCATGGAGACATGGGATACCGGATGAACTTCTGCTAGGTTGGGAGGCAGGTCTATCTCATAAGCAACCTCCCCAACATGTCGCTACACCTCAAAAGGGCTAATAAATCTCGGACTCAGCTTACCCTTCTTCCTGAACCTCATGACACCCTTCATAGGCGATACCCGAAGCAAAACCCGATCACCAGCCATAAATACCAAATCACGAACCTTCTGGTCCGCATAACTCTTCTACTTGGACTAATCTATGCGAAGTCTCTCCTGAATCACCTTCACCTTGTCCAAGGCGTCCTGGACCAAATCTGTACCCAACAACCGGGCCTCGCCCGGCTCAAACCATCCCACTCGGGGATCGGCACCATCTACCATACAAAGCCTCATATGGCGCCATCTGAATGTTAGACTGGTAGTTGTTATTATAAGAAAACTCTGAAAGTGGAAAGTATCGGTCCCATGACCCTCCAAAATCCATCACACACGCACGGAGCATATCCTCAAGAATCTGAATTGTGCGCTCGGACTGCCCCTCCGTCTGAGGGTGAAAGGTTGTACTCAACTCTACCCTGGTGCCTAGCTCCTGCTGAAAGGCTATCTGAAACCGTGAAGTGAACTATGTACCTCTGTCTGAAATGATAGATACAAGAATATCGTGGAGGCGAACAATCTCCCTGATATAAATCTCCGCGAACCTCTCGGAGGAGTATGTAGTCAACACCGGAATGAAATGGGCTGACTTGGTCAGTCGATCCACAGTCACCAAATAGCATCGAACTTCTTCAAAGTCCGAGGTAGTCCAACCACGAAGTCCATGGTGATCCTCTCTCACTTCCACTCTGGAAGCTCAATGTGCTGAAGTAACCCTCCCGGTCTCTGATGCTCATATTTGACTTGCTGACAGTTGAGACACTTGGCCACAAACTCCACTATATCCTTTTTCATCCTTTTCCACTAATAGTGTTATCTCGGGTTCTGGTACATCTTCACGGTACCCGGATTAATGGAATACCGCGAGCTATGGGCCTCCTCAAGAATCAACTCTCGAAGCCCATCCACATTGGGCACACAGATCAAACCTTGCTCCTCATCAAATCGTCATCTCCTATAGTCTTCACATCCCTTGCGTCCCCCATCGAACCTTGTCCTGAAGAACCAGAAGGTGAGGATCATCATATTGGCGCTCTTGAATGCAGTCATAAAGAGAAGACCGAGCCACCACACAAGCTAAAATCCGGCAAGGCTCTGAAAGATTCAACCTCACAAACGGACTGGCTAAGGACTGAATATCTAAGGATAAGGGCCTCTCAACTGCCGGAAGATATGCCAAACTCCCCAAACTCTCCGCCCGGTGACTCAAGGCGTCGGCCACCACATTGGCCTTCCCCGAGTGGTATAATATTGTGATGTCATAGTCCTTTAGCAACTCCAACCATCTCCGCTAGCGCAAATTGAGGTCTTTCTGCTTGAATATGTGCTGCAAACTCCGGTGATCAGTGAAAATATCACAGGGAACACCGTATAAATAATGATGCCATATCTTCAGGGCGTGAACAATCGCTGCCAACTCGAGATCATGAACTGGATAGTTCTTCTCATGCACCTTCAATTGTCTGGACGCGTAGGAAATCACCCTCCCATCCTGCATCAACACCGCCCCGAGGCCAATCCTCGAAGCATCACAATAGACGGTATAGGACCCTAAACCCGAAGGCAATACCAACACTGGAGCTGAAGTCACGGCTCTCTTGAGCTTCTGAATGCTCTCCTCAAACTCCTCAGTCCACATAAATGGAGCACCCTTTTGAGTCAACATGTTCATCGGTGCTGCAATGGATGAAAATCCCTCCACAAAACAGCGATAGTACCCAGCCAAACCAAGGAAACTGCGGATCTCCGTAGCTGATGACGATCTAGGCCAACTCTATACCGCCTCCACCTTCCTCGGATCTACCTTGATCCATACCAAGACACTATGTGGCCCAAGAATGCCATTGAGTCAAGCTAGAACTCATATTTAGAGAATTTAGCATACAATCTCTTCTCCCTCAAAGTCTGAAGCACAGTCCTCAAATGTTGCTCATGATCTTCCCGTGATCGGGAATACACCAAGATGTCATCAATAAACGCAATGACGAAGGAGTCATGATAAGGCCATAACACAATGTGCATCAAATGGTAAGCCCAAATGACATAACAAGAAACTCATAGTGGCCATATCTTGTCCTGAAGGCAGTCTTCGGGATATCCGGCTCCCTAATCTTCAACTGATGATAGCCAGAACGCAAGTCAATCTTGGAGAATACCCTGGAACCCTGTAGCTGGTCGAATAAATCATCAATGCGAGGCAAAGGATACCTGTTCTTCACGATGACCTTGTTCAATTGTCGATAATCAATAAACATACGCATAGAACCATCCTTTTTCTTCACAAATAATACTGGAGCACCCCAAGGTGATACACTAGGTCTGATGAAACCCTTATCAAGAAAATCTTGTAACTGCTCCTTCAACTCAGGAGGATCCATACGGTAAGGATGGATAGAAATGGGCTGAGTGCCCGGCAACAAATCAATGCCGAAATTAATATCTCTGTCGGGCGGCATACTCGGAAGATCAGCTGGGAATATATCAGGAAAGTCCCTCATTACTGGGACTGACTCAACTGGAGGGGCATCAATGCTGACATATCTCACATAGTCCAAGTACGCATCACACCCCTTCTCAACCATCTGTTGAGCCTGAAGAAATGAAATGACCCTGCGGGGAGTATACTCTAAAGTACCTCTCCACTCTAATCTCGGCAAGCCTGGCATAGCCAGTGTCACGGTCTTAGCGTGACAATCAAGAATCACATAATGGGGAGACAACCAGTCCATGACCAAGATAGCATCGAAATCTACCATGCTGAGTAATAATAAATCAGCCCTGGTCCAAAAACCACTAAGCGAAATCAAACACGACCGATATACGCAGTCCACAACTAGAGAGTCTCCCATAGGAGTAGATACATAAACAGGGAAACTCAAAGAATCCAGAGATATCTCCAAATGTGGATCAAAATAAGAGGACACATATGAATAAGTAGAGCCTAGATCAAATAACATGGATGCATCCCTATAGCAAACAGGGACAAAACCTGTGATGACCGAGTCTGAAGCAACGGCCTCTGAATAGGCCGGAAGGGCATAGTATCTGACCTGGCCTCCCCCTCTAGGGCGACCTCTACCTCCCCCACCCCCAACTCAAGCTGGCTGAGGAGGTGGAGTGGTAGCTGGGGCTGGAATAATAGCCGGAGGACCCGGCGGAGCACGTGGAGGCTGATAAGACTGTGGAGGTGCACCGTTCCTGGCCTGGGGCAGTCTCTAATCAAGTGACGAGTGTCACCACACTCAAAACAACCCCTCGAAGGATGCTATGGCTAAAATTGGATAGGAGTTGGCCTGCTGGGCTGACCGAAAATAGCACCTCGAATTGGAGGCACACTGGATACTAGCGGTGCATAATAAAACTCCTAACACTACAAGAAAATGGGTCTATGGGAACAGTAATTTTAGCAACGGTTTAACAACTGTTGCCATAGAATATATATGGTAACGGTTACAACAGTTACAGTAGCATTTAACGGATATCAGCACACTTTAACTATACAACCGTTGCCATTCCAAAAAAAACCGTTGCCATAGATTTATCTAAAGCAACGGTTATATAAACCGTCCCAATAAAACTGTCTATCGGAACAGAATTTTATTAAAAATAACTGAACGGTTATGTTTTCCCTCTTTATTCCCCCCCTCCCCCCGAATTGTTGTTAACCCCCCAAATATACCCTATTTATTTATTTTTTTCATAATTTAATAACCTAAATATTAAATAAAAAAATATTTGCGTTATACTTACCGTACATGTGTACCCAACGCCGATACCCCCAATTCCACATTAAGCTAGCCTCCTTCTTCACTGGCGCTGAGTTCGACTTGCAGCAATCTTCTTCTTCCTCTTCAAAATCGCCGATTCCCCTATATCTCTTTCTCTAAAACTCCGATACCCCCATCTCCCTCTCCGATGCCCTGAAAACCCTCAATACTCTTTTAATTTAGAGTTTCTGAGGTTTAGTTTGATTAAGTGTAGAAAGAATCTGAGAAACTAAGATTTTGTGCAAAGGGTTTGTATCCTTTGAAGGGCTTAATTAGGTAAATTTGTTGTGTAAAGGTTACAAACGAAGATCGGAGAACAATTTGAAGACCCAAATACTAAGGTAATAAGATTTTTTTTGCTCTCTTTGCATTTTCTAGTTCTTAATCAAGACATCATGTTTACGATGTTACCTATTAATTCGGTATTATATGTAAGTGATTCAAACTTGAAATCTCAATTTCAACATTTGGTATGATTCTGCTCTGTACAAATTGCCTTATATTTTGGTTGTATATATGAGTTTTGTGTCAAATATTTTATGTCATATGTCTACTGCTGCTTTCTGTCATTTCTGTCAAAAATTAATATATGCTATGCTCTTTACTCCTCCAGTTGCCTTTACTTCTTTTCTTCATTTCTTTTTTGAATCTGATGTGATATGTTTTGTGTACAATTCTTTTAGGCTTTTGAATTGAATTTTCAAGATTGATTCTAAGGTCTAAGATATAAGGGCTCTGACATGTATATTTTTTGGAATTTTAGCTTGTTTTTTGTTGATTCAAGATTGCCCTTTTTTCCTCCTCATGCAATGTTGTTGGAATTTTATTTGTTTTTGCAAATTCTTATGGATACCCATTTTGATTATATGGTTCTTTCCAATGTGGGGCATGAAAAAGGTGTAAAACTTTAGCCATTTTTTGTTTTGGGTTTTTTGCGAAGAATCATTTATGAGCTAAAAAGTTTGGTCCTTTCTGTAATTTTCTTTACTTTTAGTATCTTTAAGACCTCCCAATAAAAGGTGTTTCTGGCTTTCTGCAGATTAGATTTGTGAGTCCTGTACAATCATAAATTTAATCTTATTTCTTTGGGATGAAAAAATTCTATTTTTAATAGTTTTCTGAACAAGTTGTATAAAGCAGTTCTTGTCATGGCAGTTGTTGTTGCAACTCTTCATGCTTTTACTCAGTCTAACATTACTGGGTTAGTCTCTATGTCCCAATTTATGTGATAGTGTTACCTTTCTAAAGTTTGAAATAATTCAACTTTAAACTATCTATTTTACCCTTAATGAGATTGATTTATAGCTACACAAATATCATATGCTTGTTTCAACCATAAATTATCGAAATTTTCATTATATAAATGTGTGCGATCCAATTTTTGAGATAATGAGCATACCCGCATATTCACAGATGCCTTGTATCAACCCAAAAGAGAATGTGATGAACACCTTCACAATCTTAAAAAATTTCATTTATATACATTTCTTTTTATGCAACCCCCTCCCCCAACAACACACACGAAAAAAGAAATGAACTAGAAGACATTAGAATGTTCTTGAGTAATATAGTTAGTACATCTCTTCCATTTTATATTACCTAGTAATGTTTCCAATGGTTGACTTGATTAGTTTATGATCCAGATTGAAACGTGTATTTTAAATGAGTGTTGAGATTAACAATTATATTCCTTAAAAGAAATGTAGAAAACTCTAAAATAGTGAAATGCTAGATTTACTGAAAAGCACATGCGGTACTTCTTTATCGTTTTCATAACTGAACCTAAATTTGTCTTTGTTGTCTTTTTGGTGGTGTAGGTCCGGTATTTAATTCAACATCTGCAACTAATACATCATTGGGTTTTGAAGTCTCTGTAACCATCAATAGGGTAATTATAACATTATTCTCTCCCCATTCTTTATTATTCTGTAGAATGATGCTCGAGTACTAGCTGCTTTTAATTCCGGGATCATACTTTTCGTTCAGATTCTAACTAGTTGTAGAAATGAATATCCTTAATATGTGAGCATGTGTTGCATCCAGTCACAAGTTTTTTGGGGCCGTGTATCTACACGCATCTTCCAAAGCAACCCACAAATTAATGTTTTTTTAAGTGACTCGTCTCAGTCACTCCTTACTGTTATAACAATGAGAATTATATGTGCGAATTTTTGATACATTATTTAGCAGTATGGACATTTACCTTTTGTCAACTGCATACCCGATATTTAGTCTTATCTATTAGCGTTTTAGACTATGAGATTTCCCTACCACAAATGTATTTAATTTTCCTTGTTTGTTTTTTCATATATTTCTTTGATATATCATGCTTCTTTTGTACAATGGTGAAAATTTGCAGCATCAGCAATGTTTATGTTTTAATACACCGCCTCCTCCCCTCACCCTAAAAGTTATAAGCCGTTGTCAAATTTATTTCGGTTTTCATTGAGGAAATAAACAAGTAAAGATGCCAGCTAACACAGAATTTATGGAGGGATTGATTTGATATGACTCTTATTCCTGTTTGTCAACTATTGCCTCAGGTAAATGTATTACTAGGAAGGGAGTACAAACACTAATCTCATTAAAAAAATCTCAAATTTTATTAATAATACCTTTTGTCATCGTAAAATTCGTCTTGTCAATCTTTGCTTGTTTATAGAAAACGTCTGAAACCAATATCGAGAATCAAAAAAAGTTAAAGCATCCACACGTTGCTGGCAAAACAAGTTTTGCTCGAATCATCGAGGTTTAATTTTTTCTCTTATTTTTCTTAAAGTATGAATTTGCTAACTTTGCATGAAAAGATTATAATACCAAATTTCATGTTACTAAGAAAAAAAGAAGAAAATTGATGATACTTCGGATACTCTTTAAAGTAAGGATATCTTTGTGGCTACAAGAAAAAGAAAACAGGGTCGAGTATACAAAGGTTCTTATGAGAATACAATTAGTAAAATTATAAGAAATCTCTAATAAAGTTTGTCGTGATTATTTATTTATTCTCAATTATCGACTTAATTTTATTTACTTAAACTTTGTTCTTTTGCATTTGGTTTGTAGGATGAAATGGATAAAATACAATCAACTCAAGAAAGTGGAGATGGCAGTGATTCAGTTGACGCGTTTGCATCAGTCATGGGACCTGAGCACCCAGGTCGAGTAAGATTGTATGGACGGGGAGTTAACAAGACTGTCTTAAAAAAGAAAAAAAGGAGATTTTGGATCCTCTCTAAATGCTACTGATGAGAGAATGGAATAAAAAACGGAGGAAATGGAAGAGAGGATGCAACAAAAATTGCTGGAAAAGCTCAATGCAGAAAAGGAAAAAATGCGAGACGAGCTCGATGCTCAAAAGGATGCTATGGAATAAGATATTACGATGAATGTCGTTACACGACTTCAACGTCTCAACCCCGATTTAAGACTTGATCCTGACATGCTATTCATACAATCAATCGTCTATCCGCTGGCAGTAAAAATCAAGGTTAGTCCATAGAAAATGTTACACGTCTTCTCTTTCCTCTTCTTCTCCTCTTTTTTAGGACCTCAATTGTGAGCTACCATAGGAAGCCCAGTAAATGCTCTCTACTAAAATACTTTAACAAATTCTCTATTCTCCTTTCTTTCTTTTACCTTTTTTACTGCTTAGTTCTCATGTTGAAATTTCTAGTGTTGGGTGCTTACTCAGTATATAGCTACGGCAGTGTAGTGCTTACTCAGTATATAGCTACGACAGTGGACCAGTGTTCGTAAATTAATTAAATTTACTAGATGTTGATTGAGTTAATTTAATGTTTATGAGTCTAAAGAGAGAAATTTTAAATAGTTTCTTAATATAGTTGTTTAGCCAACAACTGGATGGTTACAGTTGCAAGTTCCCATGCATTATGTTGCTGCTCTATTGAATCTTGTTTGTCGTCAATTGCAGCTTTATCAAGGAACCTATAAAGTAGAGTCACAAATTTGTTTCATCATTGCAAAGAGTATATTTATAACAATAATCATGACTATGTTTCGAATCTTACTTGATATCTTCTCTTGTTTATTTCTCCTAGTCCTGGGGTTGGTTTAGGGGATAGGGTTTCTATATTTGCTGAACTTGTAGGTTTTTAATCTCTGAAATAAACTTGTAGTACCGATTTTGTTCTTCTAGGATATAAACTGATATTCTGATATTATTGCTGGCTTGAATCAAGTTGCTTGTGTTTCTAGTTTCTTGATTGATTTGAATCCGTGAAGTCGACTCGAGTTCCTTGTTAGTTCCTTTGAAACTTGGTTGAAGTGAAATTGAAAATTTTCTTGTGAAATATGAATTCCGTCATCGAGTGCTTGTTGAGAGTATGTTGAAGAACTTATGACCGAAGTTTGATACTGTCATCGAATTCATTTTTTTCGTCGATAAGTAGCTGTTAGGAACTCGAGTTTGAGTTGTTTCTAAGTTTGACCATGGTTGTTTGAGCTAAAACCTCGTCTATGTTTTCTGGGAATTTTGAATTCAAATAGAGACTGATTTGGAGTGTTGTTAACCAATGGAAAAAATTGAATAGTTGGGACACCTTAATTTATTCCTCTCATTTCATTACTATTTTTAACTATGCAGCCAACCGAATCATTGGCATCTACTATACTGTATATGTTACAAGTTACTTGAGGCTAATTAGCTCAACATGTAATTTTTCCTTTTGCACCAAGTTCTGAAGGGTCAGTTCTTGATTTTACTGCAGGACTAAGCTCCTTCTTGGTAAATAGTGATTCAGAGGCATTCTACATGATGAATCCTTATAGTGATGGAGCTCCTGAACTTAGTATTTACTTGCTCAGAATTTAAGCATTCATGCGCAAACTCTACTATTTAGAGTATTAGATAAATAAATTTTTCTCCTTTTTTTCTGTTAATATGTAGTTAAATGGATGTGGTATTCCGTTGAAATTTGATGTGTACTCATATTGACAGGAACAATTCCTTTCTGATATTAACTGAACTAAGTGAAGTGTCTGTATTTTGTTCCAACTTTTTTCCTTAGGCTGAAGAGGCAGATCCTGGTATGCATACATCATTTTACCTCAACTTTGTTTAGTAATTTCAGGTTCTTAGAATAGTTGAACTGTCGTTCCCTATTTTCTTTGTTGATTGTTTGCTTACTTTTGCTTCATGTGTTTAAAGTAGGTAGTTCATAGATTGTACTATGTTAGATTTTGCTACTTCTATTGTTATGATTCATCCAGGAGTTGCGACTTTGTTGTTGTTAAATATATAGTCCTTTCTTGAGCCAACTACATGGAGATATATCCATTTTGTGTTATGTTTGAAAAGAAAATCCGGTTAGAGAATGGAAACTGGTTGATGTATTTCTTTTTCTCTTTCTTGGGTGAAATGGAAGATATAATATGTTACTGATTATCACCAAATTTTACCTGCAATTTGATCATCAACCATAAGGTCCCATTGTAGTTAATGATTTACTGCATTATCAGAGATGACACATACCGACTTTTTATCTGACTTCCAGGTTCTCATGTTTGCTTTAAAAATTTTTATTGTGTTTGCATTCTTAATTCTAGTTGATGTTAGTGGTCTTGGCTTTGTAAACTTGTATTTATATTTATCTTTGGTCTGAGCATAATCCATTTCAAATCTCACTTTATACTCTTTCGTAGGTGGAGTAGACAAAGAGATGGAAGACGGAGGCAGTGATAAAGATCTAGACCTTACTTGAGTTTTGAATTGTTGATTGTTGTAGATGCATATGGCGGTTTCTATAAATGTTTGTTATCAAAACATTTTAAAACTTTTGATCTTGAAATATCAAATGTATGTAATTGGTTATTTCACCACTATCTATGGATTTATTATTACCTTGTTGGACAATTTGGATTATGAATAGTTTCATTTTGTTATTTATATAAATTTTAGTTTTTTGTAGTTTATTGTATATATATATGTAAATCTTTATTTATAATAAGGGGAACTATTTTCAATTCAATTAAATTGTTACAGCTAACAAAACCGTCGCCATAGGACTTGTTCCAAAATAATATAAAAATTGTTACAATAGGTAGTCCAGCCGTTGCCATATGACATGTCATATGTTCCAAATAAATACAAATCGTTGTAGTATGTCATAGAACCGTTTCCATAGGACCTGTAAACCGTTCCAAAATAATCTAAAAACCGTTGCAATTGGTAATTCAACTGTTGCAAATCTTAAAGAAATCGTTGCCATTTTTGTAATACTTGTAACGGTTTAATATATATAGTAACAGTTATTGACCGTTGCATTTAATGTTATGGTAACGGTTATTAACCGTTGCTGTTGACAAGAATAATCGTTCCAACAGGATGAGGGAAAACCGTTGCGATAGACTGTCTATAGCAACGGTTATATGAACTTTTCCAAAAATCGTTCCATAAGCTCTATAGGCACGAAAGCTTGTGGAACGGGCGCGGAACCGTTGCAATACACCTATGGTAACGGTTTACTTACCTATTGGGACGATTTTGCATGCGTTTCCATAGGCCCGTTTTCTGGTAGTGTGAGGCCTAGGAGGAGCTGGAATACCGCTGGCTGCTGGAAGGGATGAATGAACAGGGCGACCCACAAAGCCCCTACCATGGCATGTTGTTGGTGAACGAGCTCCTAAAAAATGGTCAATCTCTCGAGACCTCTTGGCCTCTCTCTCCTCTCGATCCCTAGCGAACATGCCCTCTACTCTCCTGGCAATACTCACTGCCTGCTGGTAAGTGATATCCATCTCCAGCTCTCTGGCCATACTGGTCCGAATACTAGGATAGAGTCCCTCAATGAAGCGGCGAACCCACTCTCTGACTGTGGAAACCAAGGCTGGTGCATGCCGAGTTAACTCACTGAAACGAACTGCATACTCCGACACAGTCATAGTACCCTGGAGAAACTGCTCAAACTCCGCGCACCAAGTATCCCTGAGGCTCTGAGGGACATACTCTCGCAAAAACATCTCTGAAAACTGAGTCTAAGTGAGTGAGGCTTCTTTGTCCGGACTACTCAGCTCATAGGCCCGCCACCACTGATATGCCGCTCCCCTCAGCTTGAAAGCAGTAAAAGAAACCCCACTGGTCTCCACAATGTCCATAGTGCGGAGAATACCATGACACTCCTCAAAAAATCCCAGAGCGTCATCTAAATATAGTTCGATGAAAGTAGGTGGGGTTGGGTGGTACTTCTTGTACCTCTCAAGTCTGAGCTGCTCGGCCTCAGAAGCCGCTGCCCTAGCACCATGCTGAACTGGAGCCGCTGGGGGCATAGGAATATACTCCGGGGCCTGATCAACTTGGCCCTTCTGCTCCGGAGTGCGGGCTGCGGGAGTCTGTGCCCCTCCCCCGACTTGAGATATAGCGGGAGCTATCGGAAGTAGTCCAGCCTGAGCTAGAGTACTGAACATGCTCATGAACTGAGCTAAAGTCTCCTGCAAGGCTGCAGTAGCAATAGGGACCTCCCGTGTCGGCTCTCCTGCTGGGGCTGCCATAGGCTCCTCTGTCTCTGCTCTAGCCGGTGCTCGGGTTGCACCACGTGGTCATCCTCTAACCCGGCCCCGGCCTTTGGCAGCTCTGGCAGGGTGCTTAGGTGCCTGGTCGTCGATCCTCCCAGTACGAGTCCTCACCATCTGTGGGAAAGAATAGAATAGAATTTTAGAATTTTTTGATGTTAATAACTCGCACGACAAGGAAATAAAAAAAATATGATTGTTCATAACAGTTATATAGCCTCCCGAAGATAGATACGGACGTCTCCGCACCGATCCGCAAGACTCTATTAAATCGTCTTGTGACTTGTGACTCCTATCAACCTAGACGCTCTGATACCAAATTGTCATGACCCGATTTACCCTCTGAAAGGCATCGTGACGGCACCTAGTCTCTACAACTAGGTAAACCTAATTGCGGAAACACATATTAAATAGAAGCAATAAAATAAAGGTGAAATAAGTGAGTCTACAATGAAACATCGCCACTTGGCGCGTACAAAATACAAATCTTCCCAAAACCCGGAATATCACTTTAGTCACAAGCTCTCTCTCAAAATAGCTCTATACAACGAGAGGGAATTTACATGAAAAATAAATCTATCTAAATCTGGAGTGGAAGGTGAGTCGAAGGACTCTGCGGACGTGGCAGAATTACCTTTCGGTCTCCTAGAAGTTGTTGCTCGGATCCCTAGCCACAAAACTGAGCGCTGGTACTTGGATCTGCATACGAAAAATATGTGCAGGAAAGGGCATGAGTACACCACAAATTGGTACCCGGTAAATGCCAAGCCTAACCTAGTCGAGTAGTGACGAGGTCAGGTTAAGGATCTACTGGGTTTTTATAGTAAAAATAGTTCAAAATTTGAACAGAGAGATATAATAAGCTTAGGCAAATCAGTAGAAACAATGAGCTAAAAGGAAATAATAACAGGGAGCCCTCAGCTCAGCACCACATATATCACAGTAACAAGTATGCATTGCAGTATAGGGGGAAAGCTCCCGGAATCTCGTCTGTAGTCCCAATTTAAATATGCAATGCAGTACAGGGGGAAAGCTCCCGGAATCTCGTCTGTAGTCCCAATTTAAATATGCTATGCAGTACAGGGGGAAAGCTCTCAGAATCTCGTCCGTAGTCCCAATTTAAATATTCTATGCAGTACAGGGTGAAAGATCCTGGAATCTCGTCCGTAGTCCCAATTTAAATATGCAATGCAGTACAAGTACATGATACAATTTTTTTTATTTAAAACAGTGCAGGAAAAATCACAGGCAAAAATATGGATAAAACTACCTAAACATGGTACACATAGTAATAACTAGGGGAAGTTCAGGTAAAACAGGCAGACATGCTACTTCCGAATCTAAACTACATAGACAATAAATGAGACAGTGAAATAGGAATGAAACAATTTAAGTCATGGAGGGAAAAATTGAGCTTTAGCAACAATGGCCTGCGTACGTACTCATCACCTCATGTACACAGCGCCCAAACAACATAAAGCAGTATTAAAATAGCCTAAGGGGAAGTCCTTAACACAGAGTTAGGCAAGCCACTTACCTCTACTGTGATACTCAAATCAAAACCATGCTCTTGCCATGAGTATCCGACTTTGAATGGCCCAAATCTATTCAATACAATTACATAATGTAAATATCACTTTAAGGAATCATAATAACTAACAAGTTCGAGGCTAATACGCAAAATTAGGAAAATCGCCCAAAAAGTCCCCCGGGCCCACGTCTCGGAATCGAGTGAAAGTTACAAATTTGGAACACACATTCACTCACGAACTCACTCGAACAAGAATCATCGAAAATCGATGTCTAAATCTATTACATTCTCGGATTTCTAATTGGGGAAACTTCTTTCCATTTGCATGATTATTCACCTAAATTCCTTGATTGCATGGAAGAAATTGCTATAGATGAATGATATACAAAGGAAATAAGGTTGCGAATTGTTACCTATGAAGCCTTTCCTCAAAAGCTACTCCAAATGGCCTACACCCAAGCTCCAAATTGTTTTTAGAAGATATGAATTTCAAGCCCTCGAATTTGATATAAAATGCCCAGCGATTTCCACACCAGCGCCCCTTGGACTGCACCTGCGGAAAATCCATCGCAGGTGCGAAAACCCACTAAAAGGCCTGGGGCCGCGTCTGCGGCTCCGCACCTACGGAACCCCAACCGCACCTATGAGAACTGGTTGACTTGACCAATTTCGCACCTGCGAGCCCCTCTTCCGCACCTGCGGAAAAATCCATCGTAGATGCGAGACACCAGAACCAGCAATGGTTCAGCTGTTTCCAAGTTCCAAACATCACCCGTTGAGCATCTGAAACATCGCCGAGGCCCCCGGAACCTCAACCAAACTTACCAACCAGTCCTAATACCTTATCCAAACTAATTTGAGCCTCCACAACACATCACATTACACCAAAATCACCAATTATACATGGATTCAAGCCTAAGAACTTATGGAATGTCCAAGATCTACAACCGATGCCGAAACACATCAAAACTAGTCCAAATGACCTCAAATTTTACACACATGTCACAAATGACACGATGGACCTACAACTACTCTTGAAATTCCATTCTGATCCCGATATCAAAATTTCACCTATCGGCCGAAATCGCAGAAATTCTAACTTTCGTCAATTCAAGCCTAAATCTACTAAAGACGTCGAAAATACATTCCTGACACGATCTTAACTCTGAAATCACCCAACATAGCTAACGGAGTTGACGGGACCCCATTCCGGTCCCGTGTTCACATAGTTCCAACTACGATCCGATTTCTAAAGCTTAAACTCACATATAAGGACTATGTGTCCAAAAACTCTCTGAATTTTCACTATTCAACGTTCTGACAAGTCCGAAAAGAAGAAATAGACATGAGGAAAGCAGTTATTAGGGGATCGGGGCACTAACTCTCAAAACGACCTATCGGGTCGTTACATAACACCAATTAACCACTAACGGATCTCCGGGAACTAGGACAAGAAGCCTAGTCCGAATCACAATAAGCATGTAAGGAGAATTCAGAAATAGCAGACATATACAAACCTTGCCCCAAGGTAACTTTGACATACTTAAGAACATGATATGCAGCAGAAAGATGAGATGATGTAGGGGCATGCATGAACTGACTTAACAACTGTACAGAGAAAGCCAAATCAGGCCTTGTATTTGTGAGAAAATTCAGCTTATCAATGAGCTTCCTATACAAGAAAGTATTAGATAAGGTCTCCCCATCTTCAATGGAGAGTTTCAGATTCAGATCTACGGGACTGGCAACAGCATTGCAATCTAGACAATTAAATTCAGATAAGAGGTCCAAAGCAAGCTTCCTTTGGCAAATGATAACACCTCCAGATTCAGTGAGAATTTCCAAAGCCAAAAAATAAGGTCTAAATCTTTCATCTTTAATTGAGAATCTAGAAATAGCTTGAGAGATCTCATCTCCTCTTCATCATTACCACTTAATAGAATATCATCCACGTAAACAGCAAAAATTGTAATATGAGAACCAGTAGACTTGATAAACAAAGAGTAATCATTTTTTGAAACTGAGTAGCCCTTAGAAAGAAGAGAATCACTTCATTTTGAATACCATTGTCTAGAAGTTTGCTTTAGGACATATAAGTATTTGTTCAATTTACAAACCATGTTAGGTGCAGAAACATTCAGTCCTGGGGTATTTTCATATACACCTCTTCATCTAAGTCCTCTTGTAAGAAGGCATTATTTACGTCCAATTGGTACATAGTCCAACCCTTTTTGACTGCCACAACTATGATTGTCCTAATAGTGGTCATTTTGACTACGGGAGAAAAAGTTTCATTGTAATCAATTCCCTCTAGTTGGGTATCACCCCGTACCATAAATCTATCTTCGAATCTCTCTATACTACCGACAACCTTATGTTTTATCTTATAAACCCATTTGTTACCAATTGGTTTCTTTCCCATAGGGGGAGGGACTATATCACAGAATCTTTGGAGTTCAAGGGCCTCAAACTCCTTCAACATTGCAGCCTGCCAATCAGGATGTAACACTCCCTGATGAAAGCTGGAGGGTTCATGTACAATGTCCAAGTTTTGAACTAAACTCTAATTGACTGCACTTAGACTACTGAAGCATACAAAAGTAGGTGAAACATGAATAAAAGTTAGAGTGGTAGGAGGAAGAGCACCACAAAAGTAATCTGATAAGTAAGAGGGAGGATTATGTGTTCTAGAAGAATATATTAAGGTGAGAGGAAGTGAGGTGAAGGAGCATGTTCAGAAGATGGTGTTCCAGGTGAAGGCACAAGTTCAGAAGATGGAAGAGAAGAATTCGAGTGTAGTGGAGAAAGACTAATATGAGGAATAGATAGGGAGGAAAAAACATGACAATGCTCCGTAGTTAAAGGATCAATAGATGAATGAGGTGGTTGAGTGGAGCGGAGTCATGTAAGGTGTGTGTAGTAGGAAATAAAACATTGGAAGAAGGGTTGTCTGAGTAAGGAAAGATGTCTTCATAGAAAACAACATCCCTGGAAACAATGATTTTCTTATCAGAAAGTTGTAGAAGCTTATATGCCTTTTTTCAGGAGGATATCCCAACAAAACACATGCACTAGACCGAGGAGAGAACTTATTGCTATGGGGTTTAAGAATCATTGAATAACACAAACACCCAAAGCTTCTTAGATGACTATAAGAAGGTTGCTCCCCAGTTAAAACCTCATAAGGAGTTTGCCAGATAAGATGTTACTAGGGAATCTGTTGATTAAGTATGTGGCTGTTAGAATGGAGTCTCCCCAAAATGTAATTGGGGGTTTGGGTTGGGAAAGTAAATTTCTTGTTGTTTCTAGCAAATGTTTATGTTTCTTTCAACAATTCTGATGATTTAGACGTCAATACCACACAAGAAGATAGGTTACTTTGTGTGGTACCCAATTTTCGAGTGTTGTCTCAATAGAAGAACCTGGTTCTTCTTCATGTACTTACTTCTACTGTTGCGGAATATTAAAAGCAGTAAAGAAAAAACATAGAAATATTTACGTGAAAAACACCTGGCTCAAAAGGTGAAAAAACTACGACCTACTCCTCAGTAGGATTTTCTCAAACTCTTCAATAAAACTCGAGCCAAACAGACTTACAAAATAAACACTTTTGTAATCCTAGGACTAACTCTAATCCCTTTGTAGTAACTAGACCCTAGCTAATTTCTACAAGCTTCAAGTTAACTCTAACTTGAACAATGCGTACCTATTACAGTTGCTTCTATGAAAGCTGAAAAGATACAAAATTAAAACTCCTACTACAATCAACTAGACTCGATAATTAATCAGATGGAACTGGTTCTTCTAGTTGAACTGTAGCCTTTAAATCGCACAATGGTTCTGCTAGCAAAATAACTCTGGGAACTTTGCTTTCAGACTTTGATTCACTTCACCTTTTGTGCGTGTAGAATTCCAGCATAAATACATCAAGTATTTATAGAGTCAGTTGTTGAGCTTGTCGTCCAATTCTAGTCCAACTCTACCTGGGTGAACAAATTTGTATCAAACTCAACTTCCTTTCTTTTGTTACTTTCCTTGCTGAATTCGACTTCAATCTTCTCATCAGTTTGCAACATTTTCGCATTAGGAGACAATCTCTTGGTTCATTGATATTTCATATTCACAAATATCTCCTATGCATATATAGTTCATGTGTCAGCTATTCAAATCAAGATGTGTGCTCTGATGGACCTGGTTTAACTGGTCAGCCATTTGTCAATCTTCAAAACTATGCAGTGACATGGGTCAACAAATTCCCCCTTTTTTGATGATGACAAACTCTATGCTTAATCATGTATACACTTCAAACACTTTGTATGGTTTTAAGCATTAATCATAGAGAAACCAGGTTCATTAGGTTATAAATATCACTTTGAAAAAAAAATTTGAAAAAGTTCAGCACATATGTTCCCCCTTTTGGTATCATCGAAAAGTTTGCAAAACGATACACTTACCAGATTTATTAATTATTACTCATGGCCATTGAGGCAACTCTAGGTGCAAAGCATGATTAATCAACACAAGAAGCCAATAAATGTAAGCTAACCAAGAAACTGAGACAACTCAATAACTAGAAGCAAAATTCATTGATTAGTAACGATTATCAACCACCATACAGAAAATCAAAAACAAACCAACCATGAGCAAAAAACATAGTAAAAATAACTGAAACTGAACAACTAGTCTAAAGAGCGGTTTTGGATGCTCTAGACAGCCTAAGGATGGGAAGGTGCAGAGGAGGTTGTGGTATTGGATTGTAGGAGAGAAATCATCTAATTAAGAACACCCTCATTCTTTTCTTTCTCCTTTGCTACTTCAGCCCTAAGAGCATACCGCTCAGCTTAACCTCAATCATACGAGACTTCAAACGAAGGGTCTCCATAATCTTGATCTTTCTGCACCAGAGTTCTAACTTTGCTGTTGACTGGTTGCTTCCTAGATGAACCAGATTCATCCATATGAACATTGACATTATAGTCACATATCAGCAAAGTTTCCTTCCCGAAATAGTCTTTGGCAGTAGCCATCTCAGCCTTCTTCATTGGAACCCCAAAATGTGCAAGCACTGATGTCAGAATGAAGCCATATGGAATTGCGTGTGCTTTGGTTCCATTCAAAACTATATCAAAGAGTTGGATGATGAAAGCCGGCCAATTTATTTGCTTTCCTCTGTACAAGCACTCCATCAAGGTCAGATCCATATAATTTGCAATGTGTTTTCTTTCTTGTCTAGGCAGTAAGAACTTGATGACGAACTCGAAGAGTAGCTTGTGCCCTGGCTTCATTTCACTCTTGTAGACCGTCCTGGGTTCAATCTCCTTCTCATTATCATTGAAGAATCTGGTGATGTTGATTGTTGAGGCCATCCCATCTAGACAAGGCCATTTTTTCCTTGTGTAGTCCCCATAGCCCTAAGCTGGTATGTTTGAAATAACACCCAGTTATTTAGCATCAAAGCAAACTTCAATTCCTTTGACCATGGAGGTGACCCTGCCTTTCTTGACAATGGCATTTCCCATGAATTCTACCAACTCAGCCCTTACCAGCCTACCTTCCATGCGAAGGACCATGTCCTTCCACCCCTGCACTTCCAGAGTTTCCAGCAGATATTGCATTCCAGGCTCCTCTAGATCCTTCATCAGCTTACCCTTCAGTATTGTTCTCTTTCCAAACATGGTAACTCTGCCAGTCACCTCTCCTCTTCTTCACTCCAGTCTGCATCATCATCCTCTTTCTCAACAATTTTCACCTTCTTTGGCTTGGCCCTGGTCCTCTTAACAAATCTTGTTGGTGTGACAGACATTCTAGCTGACTTCTTTGAAGAAGCCTTAGCCTTTAGCCTTTGTGGATTTTGGTATCTCAACCACACCTGGAGCAGGCTGCTCCACTTGTTGGACCAGGTCCAACGTCGTCTCTTCAATCTCAATAGCCTTAACAGGCCCTCCAACTTTTGCTTTTCCTTTTGCTTCCCTCTTCTTCTTTATCTCTTTCAGAGCCTTTTCCAATTTCTCTTTTTCATCTCTCACAGTGCTACGAGTAGCTCTTACTTTTGGAGCAGGAACATCAGCAACTTCAGAAATTTTTCTTTTCTTTGAAGGAACTGGGTGAGTTGCGTTCTTGGACTTCTGAGTCCTTATTTTCTTGGGGTTATAGGACTCCCCCATTTTTTTCAACCTTTGAGCCAATGTTTCTTCCCCAGATGAACCAGGTTCATCTATTCCTTTCTTCAGACTTGCAATTGCTGCTACAGCCTCCTCAATTATGCTTCCCCCTAAATCTGTGACGTTTTCTCCAACAGTTTCACGAATGAGACCACAGATAACCAGTGTGGTACCATCCTCCCCAGATCCCCTCTCAACTTGTTTTCCCTCTCTCTCAAGAATTATTTCTTTTCTATCACCCCTCTGCCTTTTAGTCACTTCAACATCAATAACAGACCCAACCAACACAAATCTTTTATCAGCAGAAGCAAATTCAGAATTGATTTCAGGATTACCTTTTTCAGAACTGGTAGAACGAGGTGCGTCTTCCTCATTGGCTGATTTTAAAAGATTCACTGGACGAATCTGACTTAGTACCTTTGTCCTCTTTAATAATATCCTCCAAGAATTTTTCCCTGGTCCCAGAAGCAACAGATTTCCGGGCAAGAAATTTGACACGACGATTCTTGGGGGCAGGAGTAGGGTTTGGAGTGGGTTCAGGAATGGGTGTATTTTCAGGGGTTGACGAAATTTCTTGTGATTGCGAACTGTATACAGATGGACAATTGGAGACAGATTCAGAATGTCCTCCACCGTAATCACAATTAATTGATGAATTAGAAGAAGAAGCTGGTGGTGGTGAAGACATGATTATGTATTGTTAGGAAGAAAAGGCGAGTTATCAATTTTGGTTTATGTAGAATGAGTTGAACTTGGTTTGAAGGTTGCTTTATGAAGAGAAGAGTAATGATGAGCTTTTATAAGATGTGTCTAGGGAGATTTCAACATGCAGAATGTGTACTCAAGTAGGAGTCTAATCGCCGAAGGACTGACTTAATTAGACATTTAATTTCCCCCTAAAACTAGGATAATTAAGTGAAGACTGGACTTCTTGAAACTAGTTCAATGTGGGTGATTACGAAGTATTTGAACTTGAACCAATTATGGAAAGAATCCTGCTCATGTATGACTGTAATTGAATTAATATATGCAGAAGAGTACGTACCTCGTCAGTCAGATGAATCAGCATGGATGAACCAGGTTCATCCTGTTAGAGATCTTTAAATTGCTTCAATTTACAAAGATAGATAAACATCATTAGTATCCAGGGAATCATATTAATACATGACACAAGAGTATGGCAATAAAGACATGATGCTGAGCAATTATTAATCTGATTAAGTACCTAATTAAAATTTTCTAGCCAAAAAAAATCATTTTTTTCAGTTTTTTTTTCAATGAGGTGATCTTAATCATCCCTAATTCCAGCTTGTTTCTCTCAAAATGCTCCCTACTAAGTGCTTTAGTGAATATCAGCAATTTGATGATTAGTGGCACAAAATTCGATTGATATCATTCGTTTTTCATAGTTATCCCTTAGGAAATGGTGCCTAACATATATGTGCTTAGTTCTCTTATGATGAACCGGGTTCTTCATCATAGTTTGCACTAGTGTTGTCATAGAAAATAGTAATGCATCCCACATCAATACCACAGTCACATATTCAGCCTCAGCAGTAGACAGGGATACTAAATTTTGTTTCTTGGTAGCCCAAGACACAAGGCATGAATCCAGAAAGTAAGTCATACCTGAAGTACTTTTCCTGTCAACTAGGAATCCTGCATAATCAGCATCAGCATATCCTACAAGGTCGAAATTACTACCTTTAGGATACCAAAGGCACAAATCAGTGGTGCCTTTCAAATATCTCAAAATTCTCTTTACTGCAGTGAGGTGGGACTCCTTTGGATTTGCCTGAAACCTAGCACACAATCCAACGCTAAATACAATATTAAGTCTGTTGGTAGTGAGATATAATAGAGACCCAATCATCCCTCTGTATATCTTCTTATCAATAGATGAACCAGGTTCATCCACATCCAATTTTGTAGTTGTGGCTATGGGAGTGTCTATTTCTTTTGAGTCTTCCATTTTAAACTTCTTGAGCAATTCTTTCACATACTTTTGTTGGTGGATCATTGTTCCATTTGGGTTTTGCTTAATTTGCAAGCCTAAGAAAAAGTTTAGCTCACCCATCATACTCATCTCAAACTCACTTCCCATTAGCATAGCAAATTCCTTGCTCAATTTTTCAGAAGTCGCCCCAAATATAATGTCATCCACATATATTTGCACAACCAGGAGATCCTTACCCTTTTCCCTTAAGAACAAGGTACTATCAATTTTGCCTCGTTTGTACACATGTTCTAGCAATTTTGATAATCGTTCATACCATGCTCTTGGTGCTTGTTTGAGACCATATAGAGCCTTTTCGAGTTTGTATATTTGGTCAGGTGACTCCTTGCTTTCAAAACCTGGAGGCTGCTTGACAAATACATCTTCCTTCAGATAGCCATTTAGAAAGGCACTCTTAACATCCATCTGATGAAGAGTGAATTCCATGTGTGCAGCAAATTCTATAAGAAGTCTGATTGTCTCAAGTCTTGCCACAGGGGAAAAGGTCTCATCATAGTCAATTCCTTCTTCTTGAATATACCGTTGAACAACTAATCCTGCCTTATTCCTTGTAACAGTTCCATCCTCATCGAGCTTGTTCCTGAAGACCCATTCGATGCCAATCACTGATCTGTCTAGTGGCCTGGGTACCAAGTGCCATACTTGACTTCTTTAAAACTGATTCAGCTCTTCTTGTATGGAATTTACCCAGTAAGCATCTTGTAGGGCTTCCCCTATGTTCTTTGGTTCGATTATGGATAGAAAGGCATCAAACGCACACAGATTTTTCAAGGATGATCTTGTTTTGATTCCGGATGCCAAATCTGTTATGATGTTCTCAAGAGGGTGAGAACTCTGATATATGTATGGTTTAAGTACCAGATGTTCATTCCTAGATGATTCCATGATGTCTTGTTGTCATGGAGCAGGATCAGGGCCAGGTTGCATATGTTGAATTCCCCCTGTCATGATGCTTGGGGTAGTTGAACCTGGTCCATCACCTGTTCCACCTTCCATGCTTGTTTCAATGTGATCACTGCTTCTTACCAGTCCAAGCTCCTCATCTTCAGGTTCCTGTCTCTCGGCAAGAATGTTAGTTTTATCAAAGACAACATGTATACTTTCTTATACACACATAGTTCTTTTATTAGACACTTTATAAGCTTTGCTATGTGATGAATATCCCAAGAATACTCCCTCATCACTTCTGGGATCAAATTTTCCTAGGGAATCTTTGCCATTATTATGCACAAAACACTGGCATCCAAAATCCCTAATGTGGGATATGTTGGGCTTTCTCCCTTTAAGTAATTCATAGGGGGTTTTCTCTACCAGAGGTCTGGTCATGCATCTATTGATTATGTAACAAGCAGTGTTTATTGCTTCAGCCCAGAAGCTGTGAGGTAGTTTGCTAGATAGAAGCATGGTTCTTGCCATGTCTTCAAGAGTTCTATTTTTCCAATCAACAACCCCATTTTGATGTGGTGTTCTAGGAGCAGAAAAGTTATGATTAACACCATGTTCATCACAGAACTCAGCAAACTTAGCATTCTCAAATTCAGTACCATGGTCAGATCTTATTGATGCTAGTTGATGTCCTAATTGATTTTGAGTTTTCTTGACAAATGAGGTGAACATATCAAATGCTTCATCCTTAGATGACAGGAATAAGGTCCAAGTGAACCTTGAATAATCATCAACTAGAACCATCACATATCTCTTTCCACCTCTACTCAGAATTCTCATAGGACCGCATAGGTCCATATGAACCAGTTCCAACGTCCTGGTGGTACTGACTATTTCTTACTTTTGAAAGAGGAACTTACCTGTTTCCCCCTGGCACATGCCTCAGAAACTTTGTCCTCCTTGAACTTAATGTTAGGAAGTCCTACCACTAATTCCTTAGAGATTAGTTTGTTAAGCTGAGTTAGACTCGCATGACCAAGTCGTTTGTGCCACGGGAGGGGATCTTTTCAGACAGTGTGGACAAGTCTATGACTTAGATGTTATTAATTCTTTTTCCCTGCAAAACAATCTTATCAGTAAGCAGGTTAATCACAAAACATTTTGTGGAAGTAAAGCAACCCGGTTGTCTCTGTCACACAGTTGTGACACACTGATCAGGCTATATTTCAAGCCATCTATTAGATACACATGTTCAATGGATCGTGTGTCATCCTTACCTACCTTACCAACCCCAATGATTTCACCTTTCTTTTCGTTTCCAAAGGAGACATTTCCTCCTTTGAGACTTTCAAGTGAAAGGAACTGTTCCATGTTCCCAGTCATATGCTTTGAGCAGCCACTATCCAAATACCAAATTTGGCTGCCTCCTCTCACTTGAACCTACAAAAGAATCAGGGGTTAGTCTTAAGAACCCAAACTAGTTTGGGTCCTTTTCTATGAGAGAATGGATGAATCAAATTTTTCCTGGCCCAATTTGGTAGCCAGTTTTTCCTTTTTACAAACCTCTCATTTCTTCGACTGGCCTGCTCTTTTGCAGTACACTCATATTTGTAGTGCCCACTCTTACCACAATGGGTGCAGATTTTATTCTCAAGGAGAGTGAGATACTTGCTTTTGGGATCCCACTTGGGCAATTGACTTCTAAAGCCAATCCCTATCATGTTGCTACTATGATTTTCTTGAAGCCATATCAGGGCATCAAAGGATTTATTCCATTTACAAGTTCGATCTAATTCAAGTTTTACTTTGCCAAGTTCATTATTAAGAGTTCTTATATGTTCATCCTTGGCATACATTTTATCTTTTAGTTTTCCGACTTTTTCTTCTAACATTATATGAGAATAATCAACAACATTTTTATTGGATCCTAGCTTTAACTATAAGTTTTTCAGATTTTAGTTCTAGAATCTCAGTTTCAAGTGGATGAACCTGGTTCAACAAGTTAGTGTTTTTCTTTTCAGATTCACTGAATCTGATTTCCAGGTTCATGCACTTTGCTTTTAGCATTGCACATTCTTTAGATAGTTGATCCTTCTCTTTGGTTGTTTCCTCAGAATCATCTATGAAATCAAGTAGCAACTCAGAGAGTTTTTCCTTAGATAGGAACTTTACTTTGTTTTTAAGATGGGAGATACTTACCTCTGGTTCTTCATGTGATTCCTCATCAAATTCTCCAACTTCCATGAGCGCCTGATCTTCAGTCGCCCCATCTTCTGATTCCTCATCTGAACTTTCCCCCCAAGCAGCAACCATAGCCTTTGTTGTGGTTTTCTTGGGTTGGACCTGTTCCTTCTTCCTGTTCCTTCTTTCATATCTCTCATTTTTCCATTCTACTTCCAACTGAGGATAGTTTTTGATGAAATGGTCAGTCTTACTACATTATAGCATCCCTCGTTGGTTGGCCTTTCTGGGGCTTTTGCTTTGTTGTAATTTCCTCCTCTAGAGATGCCCTTCTTCCTCATGAGAAAGTTTCTGAATTCTTTGGTGACCATGGCCATCTCATCATCCTCCATATCTGCTCCCTCAGTGATTCTTAGTGATAGACTCCTATCTTTCTTTGGACCATCCATCTTCATTGTCTGCCTTCTCAGTTCATAGGCAATGAGGTTTCCAATCAGCTCATCCAATCCCAGGGTTGCCATATTTTTGGATTCCTGGATAGCAGTGATTTTGCTTTCCCTGGAAATAAGCAATGCCCTTGTTAGGATCTTCCCAACCTTGTCCTCTTCAAGACTGACTCTTCCAAGAGACTTCAGTTCATTAGTCAAGGTTGTGAACCTTGTGTACATCTCTTGGATAGTC
>MDKJ01345519.1:0-25058 GCA_005239525.1 Nicotiana knightiana | reverse complement strand
GCTTTTCCCGACAGACCAGTTTTGGTCGCAAAAGTTTGGTCGCTTTTTACCGGATTTTTAGTAGTGATATTTTTATATTATCAATGTAATGAAAACGATCTAGGGTTATGGGCTATCTAACCTTCCTATTGTATTATTCAATTGAATTGACTAACTAATTTATCTAGTTTATTAGTTGACAGGGTTAATATCGCTCATATCAATCTGTCGAGTTCTTACTCTCCATTTCAAGCTAACCTAACGCCTATATGTCTATGGAATTAGAACTAACAAGAACGCATTTGTAATTTCTGTAAATCAACCAAGAAAGACAATCATGTATATGTCTATCCTAACCACGAATCTATTCCCCGATGTCCAAGTTCAAGAACTTGCTTTATTTAATCCTATATGCAGTCTAGAATTCTCACTTTCGAGCTCAATTCTAAATTCGTAGATAGTATTTAATTGGTGATCAAGAAATCAAATAATTAAACATAGGATTGAATAAATAAACTAATATGATAAATCAAGAAACCAAAATCAATATTTGAATAACAATAGTCATGAAAGAACCACAACCCTAGAACGTGAAGTTTAGCTCTACATAGACATGGTAGCCAAACAACAAAGCATACAAAGAAACATAAAAATTACTAAGTTTGGTGGAAGAAGATAAAATCTGGCCTCCACGGCGGTTCCTTGCTCTCCCTAGGTCGAATCCCCTTCAAAAAGTATGTTAGATGCCCTAAAAGAGGCGTTTTTGACTAATATATTGCGTACAAAAGTCATGGGACAAAGTTTCCCTTTTCCTTTTCCTAATCAGCTTCAGGGATTGATGTTGGGGTGGATGTTTCGCGTCCGTCTCATCTTGAACTTCTAAGCATCAGATGCTGGTGTGGATGCTTCGCGTCCACCCTCTGTTCCCTCAACCTTGCTGTGCCCAGGCGCGGATGCTAAGGTGGATGCCTTCTCCCGACTTCACTTCTAAGGGTGAACCAACTAGCCTTTTTTGCAAGGTTGGATGCGACGGGTCCACCCTCTTCTCCTACAACTGGAGCACCTTTTCTTATATTTTTGCACTCCAAACATTCTAAATCATCACATACAACTTAATTAGTCATAAAACCAATAATTAACACATGTTGGGCATTCTAAACACCAAATAGTACCAAAAATCGGTTAAAAGATGGGTAAAGTAATATTAAAACATATTGAAATATGCCCAACATCAAACATCACATGCATAAACAATCATGTTACCCTATGCATTCACTTCCTCTGTCCCAAATTATCTGTCATTTTCTTTATTCCTGAGATTCAAACACTACTACAAAATAGGAATTAGCAACAGACAAATTATGTAGCTAAACAGAAAAATGTGTCACTAATCAGATTTAGCGACGGATTATTGATAGTTGTAAAAATATTTTGTTAGCTACGAACAATTTAGCGACATATTAGCTGCGAAATTCATAGCTAATTCCAGATTTTTTTGTAGTGAAATTACATGAGCTTGGACCAATATCTATTATTTGTCATAATATCAATGGATTTTACATATAAACTTATGCTCTGCATTGAATGAGTTGAGTGTTCATATATATTATTTGTTACAATTTCAGTGAATTTTTTCATATTAATTTATACGTCGCATCAAATATACTAAATTTCAATAAATCTTATAACCTAAAGCTACAATATTCTCCCTTGTATTCAAATCATAAATAATGATGTCTATATATACAATGACTCTTGTAACGACGATCACTTATAAGCTATAATGTACATAGATTCAAGTCACTTGCCCCACTTTATGTTGAACAATTTTCGTTATTTATTAAATGTCGCGCCCTGTTTTCTCGCGAAAGAAGATTTCGACGTGTAAGAATTTTTTAAAGGGTGGTTAAAAGAGAAGAGTCACCACCTAACGATTTTGAGGTGCGTTAGGGCACCTATTTGCAAATAACTCTGTTTGAATAGTCAACGCCACCAAAGATCGGATAAGGGCTTAAATTACCTCAAAGAAAAGGTGTTAGGTACTTTTCGAGGTCCACAACTGTGGGTTCCGACCGAACCTTGGACTATGTGGATTATATAGTTAATTTAGGTGATCAAATAAATAGCAGGGAAGTTCAGAAGTCATGGGGTCTTATTAAGACATTTGAGGATCGATACAAGTCTTAATGACTACTAAGGTAAAAACCACGTTGATCTATGTTAAGTATGGATAACATGCACATAAATAAAAAGGGGGAGGGGGGTCCTAAGTTTTTTAGCTTAAAGGATCACCCAGTGCAACAAAAATAATACTTCGTAACTCCTAGGGGTTGCTCATATTTTTCAGCGGGCACAGACTATCATCTCCTGCTACCCTGTTACAATGTTGAAGTTTTTTACTTAAAGGCATTCTAATTCATTTCTAAGTCGTATCTATGCGTGCATTACTTGTCCCATGCCTATGGTCCAGGAGGCTTTGGACCTACTATTTGGTAGTTCTAGACTCAACTTAGGGGCTCAAAATGATAAAACTAGGCGACAATCAAAAACAGACAGGACTGCATATAATTGCAATAAAAGGCTAAAATAACCTCCACACGTAAACAAGAAAGCACACAGAAGAATTTTTGGTATTAGGCAATAGAACATTTCAAAATTAAGACTTAGAGTCCTTAAGTCCAATAGGCAGGATCTCTATATGATTCTAGTATTATATAGGTAGTGTTGCAGTTTCTGGACTAACGTGTGGGCAGATTAGAGCATTACAAGTCCTATAGGCATGATTTCTAGTTGTTGCATAATAGACATTGAAAACTATTAGAGGCAGGGAATTACCAACGTTTGTTTCTATAGACATACTTTCTAGGCGGATAGCAATGTTCTATAGGCAAGATTTCCTAACAATTGATATTTGAACTTGATTTTGTAATAATTTATCCCTCTATGCATGATATCTAAGTGAAGCAGTACAAAAACAACACGAAGTAGTTGATTAATTAGTTATGACCCTATAGTCATGGCATCTAGGTAAGTAAAGATATTGCATTATTGCATCCTACAGACATGTTATCTAAGAGTGTTGGATAGTAAACATGGAAACAAATGTAGCATATTTGACAAATGAAGTGAAGTGTGTGCGTGATTCCTATAGGCATGATTTCTATTAGTGTACAACACATGAAACTAAATAGCATATATGACATGTTGAACAAAATAGAAAATAGATCACGTAGACTCTATATGCATATTTTCTACCCTTTATGCAAGCATTAGAATGTACTCGAGTTCTCCAATTTCACTGATTTCCCCAACTCTCTAGTTTACAAATTATTACAAACCAAAATAATGAATATGCGTATAAATATTACACACTGAATAACTGTTGGCCGAAGGGCAGGCCCAAATGAAAATAACGCAGCAATGTCTGAGCCTTCAATAGATTCACTCCCACTTGAACAGCAGACCCAAATCCAAACGCATCTCAAACAAGTGAATGTCATTTGCACAGACTTAGGGTTACACATGAGTTCATGACACACCCAGTGATTACAAACAAACCACTTAGTCATATGAGCTAATGAACCACACGTAGCAATCAATCAAACAACCTTGAGGTAATACCTCATAGTAGGGGTGTTCAAAACCGAACCGAAACCGAAAACCGAACCGAAACCGAAGCTTAATGGCTTATTGGTATCGGGTTAACGGTTTAACGGTTTAACGGACGGTGAACGGATTAAATTTTTTTTATTAACAGCTTATAAGTTTGGGGAACGGACGGGGAACGACTGATTACTTTAATGTCCACAATAAATGAAAATCATCGACCAATGTAGATTAAAGTCAATACTGATGGACTCAAGAAACCAGAAAAAACCATGATGAACAAGAATCAATATTTATAAGGTCTAACCTCACAAGGGAGATACAAGTTCAAATGCGTTAACATATAATGTAGATTGAATTAGGCCGATAAACCGCCCGATAAGAGCTAAAATGATACCAATCCGCCCGATATCTTATCGGGTGGCTAGAAGATTAATATATTTAAAATCCGATAACGATAAGCCAAATCGTTAAGAGTATATAATCGCCTAATCCGTCCAATAAGCAGCCCTACCTCATAGAGACAGGATTACATGACATTCAGCAGGATTCACATGAAAGCATATTGGCACTTGCATGTTTAGGAAATATGGTGACAGGATTGATCAAACAAGGGATTAAACATGAAGCTAGGAGAACCAGTAGAACTTAATCTCCGCATGACATGAAAAACTAGCAGCATAAGTCCATAACAAGTGAAAAAGTATAACATGCACAATATTAGCACAGTTGGAGAGGCATATCACTTAGGTTGACATGGTAAGCACATATACATGCTTAATATTTTAGAACAACGAGTTTATAGTGAAGCATAAGCCAAAGTTAACCTAAAAGAGACTCAAAACTAGGAGTCTAAGACATGAAGATCTAATAAAGTCATAGTTAGAGAATGGCAATTAGACATTATAAACAAACAAGTAGTCATGGTCTATGACAGTCAAAAGGCAGCCTAGCATGCTGAGTATAACAGAAATATTCCAAAGCCTAAAGAATTCATGATGAATATGAAGGTCAGGTGACACTTGAGAGGGTCAGAATTCATAATAGGAAAAGACCAGATTGTCACATAAAGGCTAGATGTTGCATTTCATCTTATAGATTATAAGTTGTATCAAGCAACACTGGATTGAACCAAACATGGAACACACATCAAGCTCACAATTGGATGTCACTACAATTAGGAATTGGTCACATTTAAAGTATTGGAATACATGAGTTGGTTATCATGATAGTATGGAATAAGACAAGAATCCAAACTCAAGATAAGCAACATGTAAACATGATGATCATTTAGGTTGGACACAATTAAGGCTAGCATATTATGCTAAGCATTTAGGCATTACTTGCAGAGAAATTGCAAATTAGGCATAAGGAATTCAACATGAAGAAAGCTATTTCGAGCAAGAATATAGTCTCATAAAGGGGTTTCAGTGCGAGAAATTAAACAAAGTTCAACAACCATCAATTAGGTTTCAATTATGAATCAGGCAGACATCATGAATCAACTTAACTATACACATATGAGTTAAAATCAAGACTTGCATAGAATGGGAGATAATGGAACTATAGAGTAATGCTAAAATAAGCAGAATCATATATGAAATGGCATAACATCAAAATTAACTCAAAGAAATTCAGAAAACACTAATGCATATAACATAAGCACAAACAAAAAAGAGTAGAATTACGAGGGTACAGGGCACTAACGAGTTGCAAACAAACGAATAAAGAACGAGAAACTCAGAATCTCAGGAATAATAGCAATTGCAGGAGAGTGAAGAAAATCCCCAAATCTTCAGTGCATCATGTCGCGCCCCCCTTTTCCTCGCGAAATCAGGTTTCGACATTTAATGAGACAACTCTCTTCCCTTTTGGGATGTGATATGGGATTTGAAGAGTCGCCACCTAACAGATTAAGGTGCGTTAGGACACCTAAAGATAATAACTCATGAAACTAGTTTGCATCACCAGAGATCGGGTAAGGGCTCGAAATTACCTTGAGGGGAAGGTTTCAGGCACCCCTCGAGGTCCACAAAGGTGGGTCCCGACCGAACTTAATTAAGCGAATTAGTCATTAAAGGAAAATAAAGCAATTTAGACAACTATTATTTTAAAGCATGAATTAAAGGTGTCCTAAGTTTCTTAGCCTATAGGATCATTTCCGTGCAATACTTGGTATATTTCCCCAAGTTGGGGTGCTACACATAGTATTAGCGCACATGTCATCATCTCCTTTACTACCCAATTACTATCTTTCAGTTATTACCTAAGCATTCTAATAGCTTCTAACTCGTGCCTTAAGCGTGCACTACCCGTCCCTTACCTATGGTCCTGGAGGTGTTTAGGACCTCTATTTAAGTTAGTTCTAGACTGGCCTATGTTTCTTAAAAATGGGAAAAACTAAGCGACAAACAAAAAATCAGATAGGACTGTCACATAAGGAGCAAATAAGGGCTCGTGCTAACCTCCACAAGTAAACATCAAATGCACGCAATTCAAACATCAAGTTTTATCAATTTAATACCCTGTAGGAAGGATATCTAGACGAGGATAAACAGAATATAAGACAACAATTTATTAAAACGAGCAGCGGTACCTATCAGTTTGCCTACTGATTTTTGTCCTTGAATCTGGGCCTATTCCAGGCAGCAAGATATCACAATTTTGAAGCCTAGAATTCTTAATAATCCTACAGGCTTGCCTAAGGTGATAACTAGAACATAATCATATAGGCATGGTATCTAAATCTGTTAACAACGAGTTACTGATTTTAACAGACATGTTTTTATCCTTTAGACCCTATAGGCATGCTTTCTAATTTGCAAAATTAGTTAACTCCTATAGTCATAATTTCTAGGTGTTAGAACTGATTTATTTCCTATAAGCATGTTTTCTAGTTTATAGGATTATTTAACTCATAAATGCATGATCTCTATGTGGACAGAAACGTTAACCCCTATAGGCATGATTTCTAGGTTTGAACTGATCTTTATTTCCTATAAGCATGGTATCTATGCACGTATGTACTCAGAATTTTCAGCAGATTGCCAGAAAAGGTTATTATTCAAACAAACAAAATCCTATAGACATGGTATCTAATGCACGTTGGGGTTTAAAAATGTGTGGATCCTAGGACAGGATTTCCAATGCAGAATTATAAACAGGATCTCTAATATGTGAGTTTTAAAAATATAGAACTAGACAATCAAGAAGTTCTTATAGGAAGGATCTCTAATCAAGCAATGACAATCACACAACTTGATCAACATAATTAAACTTATAGGCAGGATTTCTACCCAAATTTAACAAAAATAGAAGGAATCCCCTCCCCTTAACTAATCAACCTCAAATATGTTATTATAGAAATTATTACAACCCAGAATGAATAAATTGTATAATAGTGTCCATTACACTATAGGGAGCCTTCACAGGCCAAATATAAACCTGGGAACCAAACATTCCAACAGAACAACTTTGGAGTATAGCAATGATCCATCCATGGCACATTAAAAGTCAGGATTCCAGTGTGTCAAAGTTCCCAAGGGCCTCAGGAACCCCGGGCAATGCTCAAACCAGAACCCTTTTCAGAGAAACAGTTTGTGAAAGATTAGAAGACCAGCCCCAATGTGTCAGAGTTTGGAGGAGTATCAAGGGCCCTAGGCAGTGCTCATACTGGAGTGGTAGGAACCTATATAACTAAGAGTAGAAGTTTGAAAACTAGTATATAAATAGTAAGGGAACAGTTTTAGAAAAAACAGTTTAGTCTCCAGAAGCAAGCAGATTCAGATTACACAGAGCTGTACCAGGAAACAAATATATTCAGCACATAGTTCAAGTAGATTGGCACTTGTTCAGACTAATTACTCATATTAGGATCACTTAACAAACAGAATTGGCCACACACACTTGCCATGTTTGGTCATGCTCAGAGTAGAGAACATACAACTGAATCAACAAGGTTTCACATTATAGAAAGTACTTAGTTTAGCAATTATCACTAGGTGGAATCATTTTGGCATGGATCCTAATAGAAGCATGCTGAGGTCTGTAATAGAACTGACTACCTAAACATACAGAATAAAACAAGATAATAGGAGTTAAGGCACACCAGTTAGGGAGAAAGTAAACATGAAGATTAAGGCAATTGGAATACAAGAGTCTAGCCTTGGCTTTCAGCCGACTAGACAATGCAACAAAATAGGAAGAACTCAAGTGAGTATAAGTGTGTGAGCTTGTGTCTTAGCCTCCTTTAAAATCAGAACAGTAAAACGTTTATATAGCATATAATAGAGTAAAACAAATAAGGTAAGGAGAATCAATCACACACAAATAAGGCATGCAACATCAATGAATCAATCAATTAGGGCTAACGGGAATAAATTAACAGCAAGTAAAACAATTAAGGAGATTCTTTCACGGGGTAAATCAGTAGATATGATTGAGGCTAAATAAGGTAAGTAGTAAATCCAGAAATCAATTAGAGGTCAGTCAAAACAATCAAAATCCAGAAATCAAGCCAGCAATATAATTAAGGAAAGTAGTACTAATTATGAATCACATATAAGGAAAGAATAGGTAAAAATCTTTTCAGAGAGCTATCAGTTTTGAAAGGAAAGCACAATTTTTGAACCCTAATTAAGCAAGTAAAATAAGTTAATCACTTTCAATTTAAAGAGCCACAGTAAACGGGCGAACATTAGAGCAAACAGTAGAAACCCTAGGACATGCAGACATAGATATGAGAACCAGTCAAAAAAGTAAAGAAAATCGGAGTTAAACACTTAAATGTTTTCAACATTTTGCAGAAACTTAAAAAGATGAAACCCTAGAGAATAAAGACATAGAGATGAAACTCAGTGAAAGAAATAATTCAAACAGTAAAGTGGAAAACCAGAGTTAAATATTTAAACATTTTTTTAAAACAATTTTGCAGAAACTTAAAAAGATGAAACCCTAACTTCTAGGGAAGAACAAGAATCAGTTGACAATAAAAGGAAAAATAGCAGAATCTTAAACGAAAAGTAACAAACAAACTCAAACCGCTTCATATCTAAAGAGATCTGAACGGATTTAACCAGAAATAGTTAAACATAAGCAGAGGTGAGAAAATCTGGTTTGAACCAGAGATTTGAAGCCATAAACACGAAGAACCTAGTACTCACAGGCATAGGAGTCAACACAGATGGATTCACAAATCTAGTTCGTGCTTCTTGATATTACCCTCAAGCAGCATGAAAATCGAAACACCAGTAGAGATAGGAGACTGGATAAGGCCTAAAATTGAAGAAACAAACCATGAATCGAAGGGGTTTTTGTGACAGCGGGCTAGGGTTAGGGGGAGGGTGAGAGACAAGAGAGGAGGGAAGGGATTCAGAGGTGGCGGGTTTGAAAGAATGATTAGGATTTGGGGGTCGTTTGTTAATTATAAAAGGAAAGGTTGTCTTGGACCGTTGATCTTCTGAGATCAACGACCGGGATTAAATCTGGGGTTGGGGCGGGTTATTGGATCAAGATTATTGGGTTTGGGTTATGGCTATTGGGTTAGGGGTATTGGGTTGGGTTAGCTATTTGGCTGGGTCCGAAAATTAAAAGAAAAGAGATTATATGTTAAATACCCAATTAATCTGATAAAATAATTTATAAAAATAGCTAATATATAATAAAAAATACTATTTATGCATGAAAATGATTTAAAATAATTACTTAATATTATAAAAATATCAAAGGTCATTTTTGTGTAAATCAAGTAATTATGCACACATGTGCTATTATTGCAAAGTTATAGCAATTATAACCTACAAATATAAATATAATTATGCATAAAATAATTAAAGATTAATATAAATACAAATGATACAATTAGGCAATAAAATTATTGTAAAATTATTTGTGATGCAATATGTACTTATTTGGACAGTAAAATAATGGAATAAATTAATTAAAATCCTTTAAAATTACAGAAAATTATGGAAAAATACTAATTTATGCCCATGCATCATTTAAAAATATATATGCATTTTGAAAATAATATAGGGAAAAATTGGGTATCAACAACTGCCCCTCTTTACTTGGGAAGGATGAAAGAGTAGTCGGGTAAAGATATGATGGCCAATTTTGACCGGATAAAGCGATCTGAGAGATATAGGCCGCAATCCGGTTTTTGAACTGCCTACATATCCCTAGTTTTATAGGAATCAGGCCGTGTGTAGTTATGGATTCATCGGCGGAATAAACCGATGAAGTTGTCACAAGGATGAATACATGGTTTCGAACAGGTGAAACGGTTATGGTTAGTGGTTAGGTTCGAAATAGTATGAGGGAACTGGAGCAAGATTGCTCATGTTGGAATAATGGTTACTCACCGGGTCACCTGCAAATCAGAAGATGTACTGCAAGAATATTCGTATAACTTTGCGTGAATTTAAACGTGATGCAAATTCCCTTCAGACCATGAGAATTGTCCTTTGGACGGTTGAGGATGACTTTCTTAGACCATGATGTCCCGGGCCATGAATTGTGCGGTAAGGGATTCGCAAGCCATGAAATGATGTTCTTGGGCCATAAGAATGGTGCCTCCGAACCATGACGCCTTTGAATAATGATGTGCAATTTTGATAGATCCTTAGGCCATGGCATGGTGTCTTCTGGCTATGAGGATGGCGCCTTCAGACTATGACGCCTTTGGACAAGTTGGCTATATTTCAGCCCATGAGGTGCAAAGACACGATGCTAGAAGCAACAAGACAAGGCTTAGTCTTGTATGAAGTTGAGGGCAGAGGTTAGCCCGAGAGAAGAGAATAATGTAAGAAAGACAGTGTTTAGTCTCGTGCGTGATTCGGGACAGTGCTTAGTACCATGCAAAAGGAAGGCCGCGCTTAGTCTTATGAAAATAGGGAGGCAGGGCTTAGCCTCAGGCAAGGTTTTGGGACAGTGCTTAGTCCCATGCAAGGAGAAGGCAATGCTTAGCCTTATGCAGATAGAGAGGTAGGGCTTAGCCTCATGCGGGTGTGGAGAAAGATCTTAGTCTCATGCAAAATTCGGGACAATGCTTAGTCCAATGCAAAGAGAAGGCAATGTTTAGCCTTATGCAAGTAGAGAGGCAGGGCTTAGCCTCATGCAGGTGTGGAGACAAAGCTTAGTCTCATGCAAAATTCGGGATAGTGCTTAGTCCCATTAAAAGAGAAGGCAATGCTTAGCCTTATGCAAATAAAGAGTCAGGCTTAGCCTTGTGCAAGATTCGGGACAATGCTTAGTCCCATGCAAATAGAAGGCAATGCTTAGCCTTATGCAAGGTGGGAAGCAGGGCTTAGCCTCATGAAAGGTGGAGACAGAGCTTAGTATCATGCAAAGAGAAGAGTAAGTGTGAAGTGTTCTCAGCTGACAATGTGTTTCGTGCGTAGTGATTGTATTGTTGCAACGGTATTTGTCGTGATGATATAGTCCTGCATCCAAAGAAAAATTTGTGAGTTTTGCGGGGGGAAGGTTGGTTCGTGCCTTCGTCTTCTTGACTTGATCTGTTCTGTCTGAAGATCCTGTCCAAACTATTAGGGTAGCGTTTTCCAAAGAAAAGTTTCTTTTCCAAAAGCATGCGTGCATAATTTTCAAAAGACATAGTAGTATATATTTTAGAAATTAGTTAGATGAACCAGTAACTGCGACATAATCAGAGACGTTGCAACTTCTTTCGCCGTAGAATTTTGAGGGTCCTTCTCAAAATTCTGCCCCAGTTAGCTAGATGACTTTTCTGGCAGCTCCATATGCTGTAGTTGGTTGAACTTGCTTCGGAATTTTGAGGGTCCTCCTCAAAATTCTGCCCCAGTTTCTGATACCAAGACGGCTCCAATGCCGACTCCTTTGAAGTTCGCCGCCCCGTCAAAGAACATTCTCCAACCATCGTAGGCTTCAACAATGTCTTCTCCTACGAATGATACCTCTTAATCAGGAAAATACGTTTTCAGGGGTTCGTATTCTCCTGCCACAGGATTTTCAGCAAGATGGTCTGCCAATGCTTGTCCCTTGACTGCTTTCTGAGTTATATAGATGATGTCGAACTCACTCAGCAAGATTTTCCACTTGGCCAGCTTTTCGATGGGCATAGGGTTCCGAAATATGTATTTTAAGGGATCCATCCTCGATATGAGGTAAGTCGTATAAGCACAGAAGTAATGTCTTAGTTTCTGAGCTATCCAGGTTAATGCGCAGCAAGTGCGTTCCAGCAGAGAGTATCGCGCTTCATAAGGAGTGAACTTCTTACTCAAATAATAGATGGCCTGATCCTTTCTCCCTGTCTCGTCATGCTTCCCAAAATGCAACCGAAAGCTCCATCTAACACTGCAAGGTAGAGTAGAAATGGTCTGCCCGGCTCTGGTGGGACTAAAATTGGTGGCACGGACAAGTATTTTTTTATCTTGTCAAAAGCCTTTGACAATCCTCGGTCCAACTGGTTTCAGCGTCCTTCTTCAGCATTTTGAAAATTGGCTCACATATTACTGTGGACTATGCTATGAAGCGGCTGATGTAGTTGAGGCATCCCAGGAAACTCATCACATCTTTCTTGCTTTTTGGTGGTGGTAATTCTTGGATGGCTTTGACCTTTGATGCCTCTGACCTCCACCAAGTAGAATACTCACGGAAAGTCTCAGTTGGTTTCTTCTTGAGGTTCTGGATATAGAAAACATCAGGTGCATTCTCCATGTTGAATCTGAATTTGTCCATGAAATCTGACGCCATGCTCACCCAATTAGCCTATTTCTTGGGATTCTGGCTTATGTACCAGGATAGGGCGTCTCCAGTGAGGCTTCTGATGAATAGCTTCATGCGAATCCGTTCATCCTTTCCAACCCCTACGAGTTTGTCACAGTAAGTTCTCAAGTGAACCCTTGGGTCACCTGTTCCATCAAACATTTCGAACTTGGGAGGTTTGTAACCCTCCGGCAGTTTCACATCTGGCTGAATGCATAAATCCTCGTAATTTAGTCCTTCGATTCCTTTGCCTCCTTCTATACCCTGAACTCGGCTTGTGAGTTTCTTGAGCTCCTCTGCCATGTTCTTATTGAGCAGGTCCTTCTCGGAGGATTCTGGTGTATATGAGATTGGTTAAGTGGAGTGGGGTAAGGTTTCCACGTATATGGGGTTGTTTTGGTGAAGGCCTTGAATTTAGATATAGTGGTGATCATTGGTTGAATTTTGGGGATGAGGGATAGGTTGTGGGGTATTCTGAGGAGTGTGGTAAGTGGTCTGCAGATATTAAGTTGGGAGATGTTGATGTTGAGGAGGCGTAGGTATAGGTATTTTGAGTACGGGTTGTATATTGATGGGGTACGGGAGGATTCTGCGGGTGTTGGTCGGGTGCATTCTGGGGAGGTGCCGGTTTTTAGGTATTTGGATGGTTGACAGCTGGGATGTTTAGTGCAAGGAGAGTTTTGCCAAGTTACGGACCTGCTCAAGCTCACCTTGTAGTTCAAGTATTTTCTTTTCAAGCCGCAAAACCAAGTCATTTGGTGCCAGAGTACTCCGACCATCAGAAGTTTCCACATTCTCAGCATGTGCGGTGTTGTCGCCACTTATATTATCCATTTTAGCTTTCCCTTTGCCTTTGGATACACTTGGAGGAGGAGGAGGAGGAGGAGGAGGTGGAGGGCTCCTGGATCTGGTGTGATATTCTGATGATGCCAGTATGTGTGAACCAACCTTAGGGAATGGTAATTGTTACCGTGAAAATGGTAGTTACAATTATATTTGATTCTGTGGTTCTAAAAATATGTGATGTATTTTAACACCAGTTGTTAGGCAATAAATGCTAAGTGCAAGTTAGGAAAATGAGATAAGGGCAAAAGATAATGGGGTTAAGCAAATCGAACAGTTATGAGATCGGGTCTCGAGCTGGCCGAGGCTGAGCCTCGAGGTCGGCGAGTATGCTTGACAGAGGATGCCCGATGAACAAACAACAATATGGAGGGCCTTGAAGGTAGACTTTTATGATAAATGATAAGTAATAAATGAAGAACAATTAATGAACACAATAAATAGAAAGCAATAAATCAATGGAACAATTGTAGAGAATGTTTGAGTTAGGGAGCAGAGAATGTTTTCTTCTTGTATTCAATATCGTGTGTCATACAAAATGACAAGGGTCCCCTTTATATAAGAGCAGGAATCCCAACATAGTACATGTCTAATAATTACAAAGAAATGCAGCTGGTACATCTATTTAATGTCACATTATGGACTTGTACTATTCTTGCGGACTTGGTCAGCTTTAACCACGTGCCTTTTGGGAATTTCCCACTTTTCCATGATGGTCACCGATTTATACCGCCCCGAGGTCGAGCGTGGAGAATCCTTGATATGCTTCCTCGATGTCAAACCTCGAACTGTGCTTCGAGCCCTCTGAAGACGGGCTATGGAATTCCATAATGATCATAAAATCGGGCTCTCCGATTTTAGCCATATACAGATAGTCCCCGCGTTTCTTAGAATGAAATGATAAGAAACAATCTTGAATTCTTTCCTCTCTGCAGCGATCCCATGGTTGCCACATGAGGTCCCCGATCTAGCAGATTGGACTCGGAATTGGCAGCTTGCTCAACCTATGTTGAACGCAAGTGGCAAGACTTGTCGAAGGGCCGATGGGAAGAAAAACACCACGGTATGTGATGTGTGGTTGCTTCTTTAAGGTATACTCCTTCTTTTTTGTTTGATAATTTCTTTGCTGCAGGCATCGGTGATTTCTCTGAAGTGAGGCCATGCCCTCTCGGGGAGGGGCAGGGACCTTCGGCTTCGGAGCCGGAGAAAGACAATAAAAGGAAGGGATACTCGAGAGATGAGGATGCTCATAGTGAGGCAAGGCCTGCCCGGAGGCATAAAGGAGATGCAATCGTAGAGGAAGATCTTGTGTCCATTGGCCGGCATGTGAGCATTGATGCAACAGAAAAAGGTGACCACATATCGATAGCTGGGACCGGGAGTTCTCTCGAGACAGCGGAGCCTGCCGAACCCTATGTCTCTAGCCCTGGGAGAGCGGTTCCTCCTTTGCCACCGTCTTCTTGCCCCGTCGAAGGTACTTCGAGGGATAGGGATTTTCTGCCACTATCTTCTTCTCGCGTTGAAGGTACTTCGAGGGATAAAGATCTTTTGCCGCCATCTTCTTCTCCCGTCGAAGGTACTTCGAGGGATGTTCGGGGCCAGGGACCACCTAAATCAAGTAGAGCCTCGAGCGATCATGTCCCCTTCCAAGGTGGTTTGACTGGGGCCGATGAGACCAGGCCAGTAGAGGCACGCTCGGCGTTCGAGGAGGCTCAGCGGCACTGTTCTATGGTGAGATTCGGTAATCTTGTTGGTTTTTCAGCTTTGTATTTTCATCTTTTGAACTGAAGCTTCTTTTTCATAGGCTTTTGACAAGCTCAAGTCCGAGTTGCCCTGCTGTGAGGCCAAGTTGCGGGAAGCCTTGGGAAAGGAGAAATCTCTCGGGCTTCTTTATGATAAGAAGACAAAAGAGTTGATATATCTTCGATCGAAGATGAATCGGAGTCGAGGCTACGAAGGCAATCTCGAGCAACAGGTAATCCTTATTTTGAGGGAGTACATGCTTCCTTTCCGGTCTTCGAAAACTAATGTTTCGGTGCTTCAGTTGTAGAAAACAACTGAGGCGTTGGAACGCCTTTTGGTCGAAGTCGGAAAGGTCAATTCCGAATTCAATGCGTTGAAGGTGTAGATAGGTGTTCATGTTGCGTCCTAAAGGAATTCTTTGGCCAAGGCTTCTGCCCTCGAGGTACAACTCCGCAATGCTCGAGAAAGTAGCTCGATTCAGACGGGCGAGATTTCCAAGCTCGAGACTGATCTTTTGAAGATGAAGGCCGAGGTCGTGGACGCCCGGGCTGAAGGTGAAGAAGTTCGAGCAAAGGCCGATAAGAAAGTGTCCGTTTACTTGAAAGATGATACCGATGCTCGGGCTGAGCTGAGGGGAGCCTTTGACAGAGAGAGGAGAGGTAATGGGTATGCCCGATGCAGATCTCGGAGGGAGACCTTCGGAGAGGGGCTTTGATCTCTCGGAGGAGATAAAGCAGGCCAAGGCAGATGAGATCGACGCCAAGTTTTTCCTTTCTTCTGATGCCAATGCTGATATTTGAAGGCCACCGAGGGAGCTGGTCCGGGGGGCCGTCGAGGGAGCTGGTCCCGAGAGTAGACTGGGCTTTTCTTTCTTGTCCTTTGCATAAAACTCCTGTGGGATCATTGTAAATGTATCTTTGTAATACATATATATAAAAAATCCTTTGGTATTTCCGATTTGCGTGTGTCTGTCTTTCTTTTTGTTTTGAATTTCGATGCTTGTCAACAATTAACCCGATAAATTGGACTTCGAAATGAAACCCTTGGGGTTAAGGGTTATAAATTGGCCCTGAGGATTTTTAGGTTGGGCTCTTACGCATTGGCCCTTAGGCGCTTTAGTTAACCGTTTAGGGCTCAGTCCTTGAGTCGGGTTTCGACACGAGCTCATCGACCCTAGGTTTTTAAATCGGCCCTGAGGCTCTTTAGGCCCGCGCTTAGGCTCTTACGCATTGGGTCATCACAACCTTTAATATGGCTGGCACTTAGGCTCTTACGCATTGGGTCGATACGACCTTTAATATGGCTGGCGCTTAGGCTCTTATGCATTGGCTCGACACGATATTTAATATGGCTGGCGCTTAGGCTCTTACGCATTGGGTCGACACGACCTTTAATATGGCTGGTGCTTAGGCTCTTACGTATTGGGTCAGTACGACCTTTAATATGGCAATAGGTTTCCCTCATTAAAGACTTTTTGAAGTTTTTGTGTTCGTCCGACTCTTCGACGGATCGAAAGAACCTCGATTATGAGCCGTTATCTGATGATAAATGAGCACCTCAAAAGGTTTCGCTCGATGGCTGAATTTTTGAATCCTCTTCATTGTCGGAGCTGATATGATCGAAGCTCTTTTGCTTATGCCGAGGGTAGCCTGATTAACCGGTTCTTTTCGAAGTATTTTCAAAGTAATTGGAGGCCTGTGATTTTATGGCGACTGTCGGACGTCTCTGAGTTACATTGGTTTGGTCGGAGCCTTATGAACGTAGTCATAGTATTTGGCCGTAGCCTTTTAGTCCCTGAGCGAGGTAGCATCGGCGTCTATACTGAGGGTATGCCTTTTTAGGGGTCTTACAAGTTCGAATATATGTCCTTGACTTTGGTATCGGGATTATGCCTTAGAAATTTGTACATGCCTTGCTTGAGGTCTTACAAGTTTGTACATGCCTTGCTTGAGGTCTTACATGTCTGATACTGGCTTATTGAGGGCTTATGAGCTCGAAGTTGCCGGCCCTGAGGTCTTATGACTTCGAGTTTTTGATGGCTCAATGGGGTGACTGTCGATGACAGTCCCCGGGACATCAAAAGTTTTTGGCTTTGGAGCTGTTCCTTGTGAAAATAACAAACTTTTTGATGTTGCCTCATTGAGGTCTTATAAAATTGACGTTGCCTCATGGAGGTCTTACATTGTTTATATTGCCTCATGGAGGTCTTATGAGGTCGAAGTTGCCGGCCCTGAGGTCTTACGGCTTCGAGTTTTTGATGTCAGTCCCCGAGTGTTCGGGAAATTTCTGGCCCTGGGGCCGTTTCCTGTGAAAATAGCAAACTTCTTTCAATCGCGAAGTGTTTTGAGGATAAAATATTCTCCTTCGGTTACTTGGTAAAAGTATACATGTTTTCACCATCGAGGGTTTGATTATTCTATGTGGACACGGTTCATTCGACTGTTTGGTCCGATACATCATTCTCTTGTCGAGACCCTTTTCAGCATATTTCGATTTCTTCGAGGAGGTGATCTTCCAGGGGGATGCCCCCCAATATTTGAGGTTAATTGAAGAGAAACCTTGAATACTTGTTGAGTTCTCCTTAGTTAGCATATAGATGTCGGTAAAACCCTAGTGGGATAAAACCCGACCAAAGAAAAAGAGTACAACACATGTTTTAAAACCCAAGGTCTTCAAGTCGAAGGGTGCTGTAGTGTTTTCCATCGGACACCTGTAAAAAATTAGTGAAAAGCACAAAATGAAAAGGGAGAAGGTTATAGCTTAGCAATAACATCATTTGAGAATTGATATGTTCCAATTATTTGGAAGTTGCTCGCCTTCCATGGTGCCGAGTTTGTAGGACCCTTTGCCGATTACTTCGAGGACACGGTAGGTCCTTCCCAGCTCGGGCCTAGCTTCCCTTCATTGGGGTTTCGAGTGTTTAGGGTGACTTTCCTTAGGACTAAGTCCCCGACTCCGAAATGTCAGAGGTTTGTTCTCCTGTTATAGTATCTTTCGATTCTTTGTTTTTGGGCGACCATCCGGACTAGTGAATCTTCTCGCTTTTCATCTAATAGTTCGAGGGTTGTAGGAATGGCCTCATTGTTTGGGTCCTCGGTGGCATGTCGGAATCTGGAGCTTGGCTCTCCGACCTCGACCGTTATCAAGGCCTCGAACCCGTATACCAAAGAGAATGGCGTCTCTCCTGTGCTCAATTTAGAGGTTGTCTGATTTGCCCATAGCACCTCGGGCAGCATTTCTCTCCATTTTCCTTTCGCATTTTCGAACTTCTTTTTCAAGTTTTGAATGATGGTCTTATTTGTGGACTCGGCCTGACCATTTGCACATGGGTGGTAGGGCGTTGATAAATTCCTTTTGATTTTGTGATCCTCGAGAAACTTTGTTACTTTGCCTCCGATGAACTTCTTCCTGTTATCACACGTTATCTCGGAGGGGATCCCGAATCGGCACATGATGTTATCCTAGATGAAGTCGATGACTTCTTTTTCTCTTATGTTCTCGTAAACCTATGCTTCCACCCATTTTGAGAAGTAGTTAGTAATAAATAGAATAAATCTAGCTTTACCTGGCGCCGTTGGTAGGGGGCCAACGATGTCCATTCCCCATTTCATGAATGGCTATGGTGATAAGACTGAATGTAGCTGTTCACCAAGTTGGTGGATCATTGGTGAAAATATTTGACACTTGTCGCATTTTCGGACGAATTCTTTGGTGTCCCTTTCCATGTTGTCCCAATAGTAACCTGCTCTGATCACCTTTCAAATTAAGGAATCAGCACCAGAGTGATTTCCGTAGGTGCCCTCGTGGATTTCTCGGAGCATGTAATCAGTGTCTCCTGGTCCCAAGCATACTGCTAGGGGCCCATCGAAGGTTCTGTATAGAGTTCCATTCTCGTCTAGTGAAAATTGAGTTGCTTCGGTCCGAAGGGCCCTCGATTCTTTTGGGTCCTTGGGTAGCTTCCCACTTTCCAAATAATCGATGTACTTATTTCTCCAATCCCATGTCAGGATGGTGGAGTTGATTTTGGCATGGCCTTCTTTAATCACCGATTTGGATAGCTGAACAACAGCCCTAGGGAGTATGTCATCTTCATCGACAGATGATCCCAGGTTTGCAGAGTGCATCGGCCTTGCTGTTTTACTCTCGAGGTATGTGGACCAGAGTCCATTAATTGAAGCGATGCAAAATGACTTGAAGTTTGTATAGGTATCATTGCATCCTGTCCTCTCGAACCTCGAAGCTCCTATTTACCTGATTTACTACCAGAAGGGAATAACATTTTTCTTCGATGAATTCCGCTCCTAGGCCTTTGGCCAATTCGATACCTACAATCATAGCCTCATACTCGGCTTCGTTGTTAGTCAACTTTGTAGTTTTTATAGATTGTCTAATCATGCCACCCGTAGGTGGCTTCAGAACTATGCTGAGCCCGAATCCTTTCACATTCGAGGCACCGTCGATGAATAAGGTCCATACCCCTGATGATGTTCCCCCTTTTTAGTAGAAGTTTTTTTTCTACCTCGGGCACAAGGGCGGGCGTAAAGTCAGCCACGAAGTCCGCCAAAATTTAGGACTTGATAGTCGTTCGGAGCTGATATTCGATATCATCCCCCGAGTTCGATAGCCCATTTGGCCAGTCGGCCTGAAAATTCGGGTTTATGCAATATATTTCGAAGAGGATATGTTGTTAAAACACATATACGGTGACATTGAAAATAAGGCATCAATTTTTGAGATGCACTTATTAATGCAAGAGCTAATTTTTCTAAGTGCGGATACCTAGTTTCATCAGGGTTCGACTTACATAGTAGAAAGGGAATTGCGTACCTTGCTCATCTCAAACCAACACGCCACTTACCACTACCTCGGACACTGCTAAGTACAAGTATAGCGTTTCATCCTCCTTTGGGGTGTGGAGCAAACGCGGGCTTGAGAGATACTGCTTTAACTCCTCCATGGCATGCTGGCACTCCGGAGTCCACTCAAAGTTGTTTTTCTTTTTGAGTAGGGAGAAAAAGTGATGGCTCCGACTTGATGACCTCGAGATGAATCGTCCTAACGCCGCTATCTGTCCGGTCAGCTGCTGTACGACCTTCACATTGTTGACCACCATGATTTCTTCGATGGCCTTGATTTTATTGGGGTTGATTTCAATCCATCTGTTTGATACCATGAAGCCTAAAAATTTTCCCAAACCTACGCCGAAGGCGTATTTCTCGGGGTTGAGCTTCATGTTGAAGTTTCTAAGGATGTCGAAAGTTTCCTGCAAATGAGTCAAATGGTCTTCTGTATAGGGAATTAACTAGCATGTCATCAATGTAAACTCCCATGGACTTGCCTATTTGATGTTCGAACATCTTATTAACTAAGCGTTGGTACATGGCCCCTGCGTTTTTTAGCCCGACGGGCATTACATTGTAGCAGTATGTGCCATACTTCGTGATGAACGAAGTTTTTTCCCTATCCTCAGGGTTCATTTGAATTTGATTATACTCGGAGTAGGCGTCGAGAAAGGTAAGGATCTCGTGGCCAGCCGTGGCATCAATCAACCGATCGATGTTGGGCAATGGGAATGAATATTTAGGGCATGCTTTATTTAAGTCTTTATAATCTATGCACATTCTTAATTTGTTCCCCTTTTTGGGAACTACTACTACATTGTCCAACCATTCGAGATATTTTACTTCCCTGATGGACCCTATTTTGAGGAGTTTCGTTACTCGTCTTTGACGAACGCATGTTTTACCTCGGACTGAGGCGTCTTTTTTTGCTTCACCGGTTTGAACCTGGGGTCGAAGCTTAGCCGATGGGTGGTTATTTCCAGTGGGATACATGTCATGTCTAAGTGGGACCAAGCAAAGCAATCAATTTTGTTAATAAGAAATTGAGTGAGTTTCTTCCTGAGTTCAGGAGTTAATTCCGTTCCCAGGTATACCTTTCGGTCCGGGAGATGTTCCATCAAAACAGCTTGCTCCAGTTCTTCGAAAGTTGATTTTGTTGCGTCCGATTCTTCGGGGGAAACAAAGGTTCGAGGAGTGAGGAAGTCTTCTTCATCATCCTCGGGGACCTGTTTATCTTCTGACCCCTACGAGGTAGAGGATATAGGTGTCGGTGCCATGTCGTGTATTGCGAACATCTCTTTTTCTGCATGCTGCTCTCCATATACCATTTTTACATCGTATTTTGTGGGGAACTTCATCATTTGATGAAGAGTTGATGGTACTGCCCTTATGTTATGTATCCACGGCCTTCCAAGCAAGGCATTGTATCTTATGTCACCTTCGATGACACGGAACTTGCTGTTTCAAATGGTACTGGATACGTCTACCGGGAGGATAATTTCCCCCTTCGTAGTCTCGCTTGCCATATTGAATCCATTGAGGACTCAAGAGGTGGGTATGATTTGATCGAGCAGTCCGAGCTACTGCACCACCAGTGCATCATTATGTGGTCGAGACAAAGTCCCGAAGTCTTCTTCACTGAATGCAAGAGTGTCCTCGAATATATAGTTCCGGGTTTGCTTTTTTGTTGTGATAGATATTTTTGTTCGCTTGTCAATGGGCCCCTGCGGGATGTCGATCCCTCCAATGATCATGTGGATGACGTGTTGTGGTTCCTCTGCTTCATTTTTCCCGTTCGCCTCTCTATCTCGAAATTGGTTCTTAGCTCGATCGATGAGGAACTCTCAAAGGTGCCCTTTGCTAATGAGTCGGGCTACTTCTTCTCGGAGCTGTCTGCAATCCTCGGTCCTATGACCGTGAGTGCTTTGCGAAGGATCTGATAGTATGAGTTTCGTCCACCTGGTATCTTTGATCTTACCTATGGCTGATACAGTGTCTGAACATCAATATTGAAGTTGTACTCAGATATCCGAGGTGCCTCTACCGGCCCTGTGTGACTGTTGAACCCAGATTTGTTCACGAGTCCCCGAGGATTCTGGCCCCGATCCATCCTTCGATCACTCCGAGGTATATTGAGCCTCAGGATATTTCTCCGATTTTCTATATACGGTTGGTACCTTTCTTTGTTTGGCCTTTCTGGTGTCTGTTCGAATCGAGGAGCCATTTCCGGTGGTGCTGTGCTTGGAGTTCTTTGATGGCTTTGTAGCTGAGCAATAGCCACTTGTTGTTCTTGCAACATCTCAAAAATGACATGAAGGCTAACTTCTCTTTCCCTTTGAGCAGGGGTTCTCTATGCTTCATGTTGGTCTCCTTCGCGCACACTTCCGTCTGTATGAGAGCTTACATCGACATGTTGAGTGTTGCGTGAGCCCTCACCAACAGGGATTTGTACTGGTGCCCCTTCAAGGTTTTGCGGTGGTACACCGGTGCCTGAAGCAGCTACACCGTTCTCCCCATGATCCTCAGGACCATTGTTTTTATGTGCATTCACTGAGTTAGACATTTTCTGACCTAAAATTGAAGATTCTTGGACAAGAAAAAGTGTAAAGAATAACTTGTGTTTTTAGAAAACCAGTACTAAAACAATCACTATTATCTTTAGCCCCACGGTGGGCGCCAAACTACTTACCTTGAAAACAGTAATTACAATTATATCTGATTTTGTGGTTCTAAAAATATATGATTTATTTTAATACTAGTTGTTTAGGCACTAGATACTAAGTGAGAGTTAAGAAAAATGAGGTAAGAGCAAAGGATAATGGAATTGTGCAAACCGAGCAGTTAGGAGACGGGGTCTCGAGCTGGCCGAAACTGGGCCTCGGAGTCGAGCTAATATGCTTGACAGGGGATGCCCGATGAAGAAACAACAATATGGAGGGCCTTGAAGGTAGCCTTTTATGATAAATGATAAGTAATAAATGAAGAACAATTAATGAACACAATAAATAGAAAGAAATAAATCAATAGAACAATTGTAGAGAATGTTTGAGTTAGGGAGCAAAGAATATTCTTCTTCTTGTATTCAATATCGTGTCTCTTACAAAATGACAGGGGTCATCTTTATATAAGAGTGGGAATATTACAATAAAATGCAGCTGGTGTAGCTATTTAATGTCACGGTACAGACTTGTACTATTCTTGCGGACTTGGTCAGCTTTAACCACGTGCCTTTTGGGAATTTCCCGCTTTTCCATGATGGTCATCGATTTATACCGCCCCTAGGTCGAGCGTGGAGAATCCTCGATATGATTCATCAATGTCAAACCTCAAACTGTGCTTCGAGCCCTCTGAAGACGGGCTATGGAATGCCATAATAATCATAAAAGTGGGCTCTCTGATTTTAGCCGTATACAGGAATAATAATAAAAAGGGAAAGAAAGGCAAAAGGTAACCAAGTCAGTAAGGGCTCCAAAAAGAGTATTTACAATATTTAAACACATAGTGCAGTAATGTAAATTCGCATCCTAATTTGGGAGCCTCATTGTGCCCGAGGTAGGCCTAGCGATAAGTTGATTTGGAGAACTTCAGTGCCAATAATTGCCTCATGTCATTAATGTAAAATAGATGAATCTAAAACGACACTAAATAAGATAAATCACTAATGGCACTTGAACTTATTAGATTTGAAAAGCAAAACGAATAAACGTAATCTACTTGGTCCCAGAAGGACCTTCTCCAGGCCCGGCTTTCTTGGCTCCATCGATCAGGTTCCCCAGGTCGCGCATGTCCAGCAGTAGGTGTGCCCTTGCTAGATGTCCTTTTCTACAATAATCTTTAGGTGACACATATGCTGAGCTTCACATTTGTATAGGAGGTCGTCATCCTGAAAATCTGCCCTATAATGACTCATTTTAACGATCCACGATATGACTTGCTTCCTGCCTGCTTGTCTTATAACCCTGATGGGAACATAAGGGTATATGACCCTTAACCCGATCAACACCAAGTGCGGAACGTCCCTATACTTGATGATGAAATCGTCATTAGGGAACCATTCGAACATCCATTGAACCTGATCCTCAGTCAAATTGTCGAAAAACTGCACCCATTCTGTATCACTCTCTGGTTGAGCAAACCTGTCTGGGATATAGGTCATTCTCTTAGGGTTATGAAAAGCTATATGATCATTCCACGGCCTTTGTGGAAACTCTTGACGGTATTGACCTCTCTGGAGATGCTCTAACAACCAAACCTGTAGCAGCATATTACAACCCTCGAAGTGTTTGAATCCCTTCTAGTAGTGGTCCAAGGCCCGATATATGTTTGCTATGATCATAGGGACAATGGTGTATGTTTCCCCTCGATCCCTTCCATTAAGGTTTTTGTTACCATGGCCAGTCTGGTATGAATTCTGTCCCCTTTCATCGGAAACCCTATCATACCAGGGAAGAAAACGATGAACACAAAAACTCTGCGGTGAATACAACCCAAGGAAGTGATAGAGAATTCATTATGGTAGATATGATAGGATTTTCTATGACCATATCATTCATATATATAGTCAAAGGGTATGTAGGATTTCTTCAGGCACTCCAAATCGTCGCTCTTTTTCAGACCCATCATTTTCAGAAACCCCCTAGCAGTACCATTTTCTGGCACCAATAAACTGGGACTCTCCCAAGGCAGTCCATCAAATCCCCCTATTTCTTCCAAGAGGAGGGTCATTTATATGTTTCCAAAATGAAACACGGATCTTTCACTGTCCTAGAACGTTGTGGCGGCTTCAATAAACACATTATTCGGTTGGATGTCCAATAAAGAAGGCAAATTTCCCAGAACCTTTTTCACATGCTTTTTGTCACTTGATGAAATATCTTCCCACCAATTACGGGCCATGCCGAACCTGGGGACTTCGTGCCTTATTTTCTGCAAAAAAAATAAGGATAGACCCTTTCCCCCTCCAGATTCGACTATTTATACATCAGTGATTAGCATATTGGCACTTATTTCTCCAAATTAATGCACAAATTATGGTTGTGTCCGTTGGAATTATGGAAACCTCGGTAGACTTTTGGACAAGGCTTTTCTTAATGGGATATTATGTGGACAACATATTAACCCTAGCTAGGTTTGACCATGATGCATGTATAATTATTCAGAGTAAGGTTTCTATAGAGGTCCAGACTAGTACCCTCAAGTGGAAAGCTCGAGGGGGAAGGTACGGAACCGTCGACTGCATCGCTGATTGTTGGTTGATTTCCCAATGCACACGCAAGTGTACGTGGTCGACAAGTAATATAGGAT